>LTAE01009312.1:0-18818 GCA_001647135.1 Pontederia paniculata
GCGTCGTCAAAACAGAAATCAAGTTGCATCATGACCTTCGCGTCGTCGAGAGGGTGAGAAACGTACCCTCCGATTGCCGAGCAGCCGCCGGAGTCGCCGGCGATGGAGCAGCCCTGGCGCTGAACGCCGTGCGCGAAGGAGAGAACGAGTGAGGGAGGGAGAAAGGGCCGGCACTGTAGCAAACGTGGGAGAGAAGGAGAAGGGGTTTTTATAAAACCTCCTGGACACGTGTCGCGATCAGAGCGGCCGGATCTGCTTTTATTTTTATTTATTTTTTTCTTTAATTACCTGCGAAAAGGCGATATTAACCCTGTTAATTTAAAAAATTTCAAAATTGCCACTGTGGGCTTTTGGAAGTAGGATGGGCTGTTTCAAATTTGTTGGGAATATAGCGACGATGGATCGATCAAGAATTAGAATAACAAATTAAAAGAGAAAAAATTGATAAACATATTTTAACGTGGTAAAACCCTCTTGATTGATGTGAAAAAGAGGAAAACATCCACGGACAAAGAAAGTCGCTGTCAAAGAGTTTCACTATGAAGAAAAAAAGAGTACATCATAAAAATTCTAACGGCCCAAGCCCTACGCTATCACCACAAAATTTTTTTTACCAATTTTTCTTTCACAATTTTGAGTATAGAGTATAATAATTCAAGGAATAACAATAATACCTAATAAAAAATATGATGATTTCTTGTAAATTTTCAAAGTTGAGAAATTACTTGCTTCCTTGTGATATTTTTTACATATGCATCATATGCATTTATCATTGGCTCATTACTCCCAAATTTGACATATACATATATTACCATTGTTCTGTTTTCTTGATGTACTAAAGTCAACCAAAACTCCAGCTCCGGAGGATCAGATCACTTCATTCTTTTTTGGTTCTAGACCAATAGAAGTTGTTCTACCATTCCTAAGTTCTGAGGTCAAATAGAAAGATTTGAATTGAAATTTCCTTTATCCCAAATTTTAAATTCATGAAACATCACATCCCTGTTAGTGATGATTCTTTTGCTTTGGATTTCATTACTTGCATTTTGATTCTATCTCTCCATAACTAAAAAAATTGAGTCTTATCATCTAATTTATGTTTTGTTCCTCAAACACATATGCAAAACCTCTGCAACCATAAACCTTCGAGCGAAATAAAAATCAGGCTTTCTAGCCCACAATTTTCTAAGAATATCAAAATTTAAAAGGAACAAATAAAGGATAATTTAATTAGGTATCACACAATATTCACAGTTTTACTCCAAAATAATGTTGACAACTTAGTCATTCTCAACATATTCTGTCCATAATTATTATTTCATTCCTTCAACATCATAGTTACATTGTGGAGTTTCAAGCATTATCTTCTATGCATATATGTTGTAGTGCTATGAGCAATAATTCTTAAATTTTTGATACGTATATTCACCACTAATATTTGAGCATAAATACTTTAATTTGTTTATCTTCACTGTTTCCACTGTGCATGAAAATTTTGAAAATTTTGAAGTAGTTAATCCTTTATTTTCATAAAATAAATTTGTAATTTTCCTCAAGCATTATTGAGTAACAAAAAAATATCGATAGTCACCTAAGCAATCAACATCAATGAGATTACATACATCAAAATATACAAAATTCAATATATTTTTTCTCTTAGAATATACACAAAATACATTTTATATACATCTCTTACCAAATAGTCATAACAACTATTACGTGAGAATTTCTTGTATAAGACATATGACAACTTTTCTTTAGAAACAAATATCAACCTCTTAATCATTTTTTATTTTCTGTCATCCATATGACTGTGATAATTTTTTATCAAAAAAGCCAATGAGAAATCAGATTGAGACAAAAAAAAATGTTTAACAATCTTCGTAACTAACTCACACCAACATATGTTCGTGTGCGTACATTTTTATCTTTTGCAATTTTAGAATAAATCTTATTGCTCATTTTTATTGTGTCAAAATCATAAATCTTTGTGCATATTGAAGTATTCATTTAGGTATTGTTTGGTTGAAAAATAAAGAAGAGAATATCTTCTTATTTAAGGAATATAGTCAAATATCTGCTCGAATAAGATTATATCTTTTTTCCTAAAAAACATCTATAAAATAATGAAACCATATACATATATATATATATATATATATATATATATATATATATGTATATATATATGTTCAACATTTCTTATCCTTCCACAAATCAAGAATATTTCATAATCCTTTAATCTTTTCTATTTCTAATTAAATTTCATTTTTTACACACATGCTATTATATTTTTAAATTATCTATTACAATGACCAATGAGAAATTGTTTATAATTAGACTGTTAATTAATTTATAATATACGCTGTAAATAATTTTATATTATATTATGTTATTAATTAATTAGTCAAATAATGATTAATTATTGTATTATCATAATTAATAAATAACAGTTTTATTAGTATAAATGAAATAAATAAATTATTGATAAAGATATATTATTAATACATTTGAGATTATTTTTTATTATAATATATTTTGAATAAAATTAAATATAAAAATATATTGCATGAAGTTGCATATATTCCATCTATTCTTATCTCCAACCAAACGACCTTTTAATGAAGTTGCATTTAGGCCCTGAATTGACTACTCATTCAATATGATATGAATATTGCTCAATTGTGATATTTAAATTGTCACTTAAAAATATGGATTTTCATTATGGTATTGATATGTTCATCTATAATAGAACTTTAAAGTTTGCTCATGTCATACTATAATAAATGGATCCTAATGTCATTAACTAACCTTACGTGTATGAGTTATCATATATTAAATGAAGCAGAGAAGATTTAATAATAAGATCGCTATTGTGTGTTGATTGTTGGGAGTATGTCAAAAATGTTATTTTGAGTTATGCTTGGGACTTTGCAGTGTAGTTGCAATGAAGCTATATAGTTCTCGTTGTATGGTCTGTTTCCCTTCATATAACAAAAATAATTCTTGTGCATCCTTCCTCTATAAGGATTTATCATAATTTGTGCACCAACTACTGACTTGCGAAACAACGCGGATGGATCGAGTTCTTGAAGGATCACGAGTTCACCATCAACTATGATCTAACAAGGCAATTTCAATAGCAGACGCCCTAAGCCGAAAGTGGGAAGGATCACTCGTTTGAGGGTGCACAAGTGGAACCAGAATGAAGATATCATCCAATGGAACCTAAGATCAAGTAGCATTGGAGTTGTGTTGATGATGCATGAGGCCCATCTTAACTTGGTGAACATAATTATAAAAGCACAATCCATGGATGTACAATACAATTGCATATAAGCCGATGCAGTCAACAACCTAAGGATTTTCGCGATCTCAATGGATGGTGGGATCATATATTGGGACTATTTGTGGATCTCCAATAACGTCGTACTCAAAAAGGAAGTTTTAGATGAATATCATAAGTCAAAATTTGCAATTCATCCAAGCAACACGAAAATGTATAAAAATTTATAAAGAAGTTTTTAGTGGAATAATATAAAAATAAAAGTTGTAAAACACATATCCAAGTGTATTGTGTGCCAACAAGTAAAAATCAAGTATCAAATACCACATTGAACCCTCAAGACTTTGGGAATCCCTAAATGGAAGTGGGAACATGTCAACATGGATTTCGCGCCTAGCCTACCCCATACTAAGAGGGACACGATGTCATATGAGCAGTGGTTGATCGATTGACGAGGTCTGCTCATTTCCTACTTATGAAGTGGAAACAATTAGTGGGAAGATTGATGGATCTTTATATCATGGAAATCATCAGGCTACACGTGATTTGAGTCTGTACCTCATTTCACAACCTGATTATGTAAGAGTTTTCAGGACTCCTTTGAGACTAGAGTTAGCTACAACACAACTTTTCATCTATAGTCTCATTCCGACACTAAAGAATATGCTCTGATCATGCACTTTGAATTGACATAACAGTTGGAATGATCATTTGCCCCTTATCGAGTTTGTCTACAATAACAACTAACACTTTACTATTGTTTTAAGCTTCATATGAAAGGCTATGTTGTTCACCAACGTGTTGGAGTGGTGAAAGAAAATTGATAGATCTAGGAGTTGTGCAATAGTATGCTGACAAAATGGAGTTAATAAGAAAAAGAACGAAGGCAACACAAAAATATGAAGGTTTTCTTTAATAGTAAAAAAATATAAATCTAAGAACCGATCAGTTCAGTAATAATTAATTGAACAATTTGAATATTTAACTGATCAAAAAATTAATTTAATTAGGAGATCAAATGATTTAGTTAATCAATTAATTGGGTATACCAAAATAACTATGTTCGTAATTCAAATAAAAGATTTGTTTAACCAATTATGAAAACTTTTTGTCAATCCTGAAGATATCTAAAAGAATTCAATTCTATTCAGTTTATTTAACACACTGAGTTATCCATATATATTAAATTCATAAATATTTAAATAAATTAAATCGAAATAAATGTTCATGGACAAGCCCAAATTAAATTGAACAATCTGGTTTGCTTAGTTGCGTGAAAAATGTTAGTCGAATAGTTGGTCATGCTTGTTTGATATTTTTTAATGATTTGAAACTTTGTTACAATATTAGGGAGGTATGCAGAATTTATCCTAGAAAATATAAATATAATACGTTCAAAGTAACTTTTTTTAAATATTTATATATGATGTAAATGAATTTGTTAAGTAATGAATAGAGACATAATATGTATGTAAAAATTTTAAGCTCTGATATATAAGGCTCAAATGTCATAATTGTGATTTTATCTATTGAAACATATTCTTTGTATCTACTTTTCAATATTGTTATTAAAAGAGTAAGAACAAATTGCAACTCGACCAGGAAAAATGGAAATATTTGGTTGTATAAAAGTTTAATGAAAAAAAATGCCATTAAAATAAGGACTCCAACTTTAAAGTTGTAATTTTTTATTTGTCCAATTAGTTCACATATTTTTCTTTTAATTCTAATTTTTGTTTGCACTTTTTTTATTTCAAATGTACATATTTCGTATTTCTTCAATATAAATTTAGTTTTATATATTTAAAAAAATATTCAGTCGCGCTTTGTTCAATAAGGTTTTCTAGTTTTTAATATACTTTGGACTCGAGGTTTGTGAGTCTAGTACAAACACAATATATAAATGTTCATTTGCCCTTTATGTCGCAACATGGTTAGCTGCTTGCTAAGTTTGCATGACGATATATTTACCAAAAAAAAATACCGCCTACTACTTTTCAATAAAAAAATTAATTTTGAAGCATAAAAAGGTAGACAACAAAAAGAAGGAAACAAAGAAATCCGCATTAAATTATTTGGCCACTATGCAGCATTAATTAATAGAATAATAATAGCACAACCGCTCAACATTAATAGCTCCATCTTGAGGTGCAAAACTTGATATTGTTTTCTTCTACAAACTTATGCATAAAGAAGCGTAAATTTAAGGACAATTTAGGGTCAAAGTTAAACTTTCAGAAAAAAAATTATTTAATTTTAAAATGTCGGTGAACATTTGTTTTAGAATAATATTTTTCTTTCACATTCTCGCAGCTGAAATAAAAAAAAATATCGGCTGAAAATATGCTGACCGGTACGAAGACGTTACTTTGTTTAAAAATAAGAAAAAATGAATGTGTATGCACTTCATACAACACATAATTCTGATAATTAATTTTAAATTAATGATTAAATTTAATTATTTACATCAGAAAAATAGAAAACATTTAAAAATTATGAATACATATTTACACCCAAAGATCCCACGTATATTTTGAGTCATTAGTTACACACAAATTGATAATAATAATAATAATAATAATAATAATAATAATGTTCAAAATTGAATTTTTTTAATGTGTTCGTGTAAACTCATAGGTAATTCATACTTTCCGATTTAAACTCTTTATAATTGTAAAATCCATAAAACGTTTTTTAGTTTCATAAAATTTGTTTAAAAAAATATCAACAATTTGAAATTTAAATTCACACAATAAGGTAAGGGTTCACCCAGAAATATTTGACCTGGTCTGGTTCAACTCAACCGGTCTAGACAGGAAATGATAAAACTACCTTAAACAACCAAAAACGAACCGGAGTTGAACCCATAGTTTGGAAGCTTCCGAAGCCTGTGGGCGGTCCATGGAATCGGACTCCCAGATCATCGAACGCGCACGAATCTCCACGTTTTTCAACGGCTGCGAGTACTCACGTTCTGAGTTCTTATCGTTTACCGAGTCCGCACGCAAAGACAAAAGAAACCACTGGAAAAAGAAGACTTCACAAAAGGTTAGTTTACTGTCCCATCACCGGAGGTAACCTTACCCCCATTTTATTAGAATAGTGCAGTAAGCAAGTTGGTCTTTCAATAATAATATTTTGTAAATTTAAAGTTGAAATCTTCCGTATCATAATTTAATTTATTTATTAGTTCAACTATTCATATTATTTTGACATTATTAGATTCTATATTTGGTCCCAAAAGAAAGTTATTATTATGACGATTTGAGTGAATCAAATAATTAACAAAGTAATTATAAATTTAAATAAAAATTAAAATTATTATCATTTAGATAAATTTAAAAAAAAATATACGAAATCAAAATCTACTCTATAAATATGAAATATCGATATCTATAATTCTTTTTTAATTTTATTTTATTAATGAATTAAAGTGAAGTTAAAGAAGTATAATAGATCTCAAGATTTACGTGTATGAACAGATGGAGTCACTTGAACTCTAGAGACTTCTTAATCTCAATTTTAAATATTTATATTTATATTTTTTATTAGATAATCATATATTAATAACTGAAACAATTAGTCAATTGATTTGAATCCACCATACAATATATATATATATATATATATATATATAACTGTGCAATAAATAAAATATATAAAAGTTTAAATGGACTCAAAGTTTAGTGGAAGACGTGTTTTTGGTCCGTTCAAACACTACTTGTTTTCATTCGAAAATTTGACTTGACTAAATATAAAAAAATAAACTGTTGACGTTCGAAGAAATTTGAGATAAAAAAGCACTGAAAGAACGCAACGAAAATCTACCTAGCTTAAATTATTGCATATAGAGCACATTATATATATATATATACTCAATTAACATAATTTAATTGGATACATATTAACAAATTACATTTAATAAATATCAAACATAAAACATGATATTATTGCCAACTTATAGAATGAATCATTAATAAATATTATAATAATATAATTACATAATGATCAACTCAAATGATGGATAATCTTTTTAAATCAAGACAATTATTTTGTAGTTGTCTCGCATATTCAAAATTACTATTCTCGATTATTTTTATATTGCTCTAAATTAGACATGAGATTTTTAGTATTTTTTTTATAGAAATCGAATTTGAGACTTTCTTAAGATAAATTTTAGGATATAATTTTTGTTGGATTTTCTTTGGAACACCAGAAAAGAAAAGAAAATCTAAATGAATGGCACAGTGGAAAATACGGAAGAGATAAGGGGCAAAGCCAGATGATGGGACGACCGTACAAGTAGGAAACGGAGGCATCTCCGTTATCTTTCTTTCTTTGCGTTGGTTGGATTCGGATTTCAGTTAAAAGCGTGCAGGTTGTGTGTGTGCGCTTGCTGTTGACCTCTCTCTCTCTCTCTCTCTCTCTCTCTCTCTCTCCCCCCCAATTTATTTTCCTAGTTATATTTGGAAACAAACATATGTATTAATTAATACATTTACTCCGATCCAAACAAAGATATCAAAAAATAATTGAAAAATAAGCGATATTTTTGTTTTCCCAGGAAAGCATCACAATAAAAAGAGAAGAAGAAACTGTTCCCTTCCCTCCTTGGAATTCTTAGCCGTCTTTAAGGTAAATATCTGCATTTTTTTCCCCTGCTGTTTATAGCATTATTATTATACATGCATATAATTCTTTGCAGCGTCTCTGAATCCCATGCACATGGTACAATTTTAATTCTCCTGCTTTGATTCTTTTTAAATTTACAACAGTTCTGTATTTGTCTGGCATCGAATTATCGTATGCTGCAGTTTGTTTACTTTTTTATGCTTGATTTGATTGTTCTGCATGCTGCGGGCTGCTGAATTGGGGTGATTTAGATGGGATCTGATCCTGGTGCTCGTATTTGTCAGTATTGGAGAATTGTGCTGTTATTATTTACTTTGATTCTTGATTGCAACTTTTTAGGTCATCTGTTTGTGTTCCATTGATGACATTGCCGTGTGTTCTTATGTGGATCTGGTGAAAGGGCTTTTTATATTCCGAGTCTCAAACTAAAGATGTGTGGTTTGGTTCTAGATTTATAGTTCATGAATTAGGGTTTCCTGCTGGTCGTTTTTTTGTTGCATGCGAATCAAAGGGCAGATTCTTGTTCTTGTTTTCCTTATTCGTATAGATTTAGGGTTTTTGGGATATTGGGGTTCTTGGATCCAAGCAATGATTTCACCATAAAGTTTCTAACCGTGTCCTGATTTGGCTGATCTTTCTAGGGCTCATCATTGTTGAATTCTTCTTAAGGGCTTTCTTTGTTGATTGGAATTGGGTTTGGTGCAAGATTTAGACTTAGAAAAGGCATAGGTATGACCAAAATCAGGAGTCTTCTGGTCAATTCTTCATTGGCTTTAAGAGCAACCACATTGTCCAATCTACACTGACATGGCACTTTGATCTTAGTGTGAATCAAGTGCTCTTTAGTGCTCTTTCTAATTGCATAAATTGCACAAGCTCTTCAAAGGTTAACTTACAGTTTGTAAAATCCTCGTTATTGCTGGATATGAGTGATCTTTGTTTATATGGGTTTGAGGTTTTCCAAAGACTGAATTGCTAGCAATAGTTTTTATACTCTTTGAGTTGTCAATTATAAGTGGCAAATAGTTTAAAACTTGTTTAATTTTACTACTTCTCTTCCTGCTAGCACTTAGACCTAGGGATATGACCTCACTTTTGACATGAACTATGCTTGTTGTTCTTACAGAAAGTAATTTAACCTTTTATCCCCCCCTTCTCCAAAAAAAGAAGAAGTAATTACCCTTTTCTAGTGTCTTAAGATTTTGTTTCTGTTGTCTTTTTAGTTTTGGCTTTATATATATATATATATATATATATATATCCATTTGATTATTGATATTTGGCTAAGACAATATCGTCATTCTTTCTCTTTCTAGATAATTTTGAATGGCTGCTAAATGCATTCCAAAGTGCTTGGAACTTGGGGGAAAAGATAAAAAGTTGAATGATATTGCCATTGAATTTCACAAGGATGTTGGTGTGTCTGTGGCAAATTCTGATCATGCCATTGAGAGTAATGCAACTCCACCAGTGAAGATCGACGAGGTCATTAGTGATGTTTCCGAAGAAGTGAAGCTTAAAGGATCTCTCAAGCGTCGTGGTGATACAGTTTATGGTGTACCTGATATTATTAGCTCAGGGGAAGAATCAGACAGTGAACAGCCTGTCAAGGTCTGCACAGTAATTCTGTGTCTTCCTCTAACCTACTACTTTTTTTGGTTGCAAAGGGAGATCCATGAACCTAATACAAAGAAAGATAAATAAGATAAATGTGTCTCACACCTGACTTGGACCCTTGATCTCTACAATAGGATTCACTAACTAGTCCACTTAGGATTTGGTTGATTCCTAACCTACTACTTTTGAGTATCAACCTATAGAATATGCACATCTGATATTATATTGCACTTGATAACATTTTCAGAGAATTCGCTATAATTTTTATTGTATGAATGAAATATTGTATTAATCTCTTTGTGGATTGGACATCTCATTTATCTCCTTGGTAAAGACATTAATACTTATTTCCTTGTTAGCTTTTTCATTGTTTTCTAGTCATCAGACATGAATTTCATATATAAACACATCTTTTCCGTAACTTTGGTTTCTTATTTACAGGATCAACCTTCAAAGTCTGCACGGAGAAACATTAGCTCATCAAGGAGTCCAAATAAATCCAAGTTTGAAGAGGTACAACACTTATCAGTAGATTTACAGAAATTCTTTTGATGGATTCTGATGGTGAATTCTGATAGCAGGAATCACTTAGATGGATTCCAAAAGAAGGACGCAGACCTGAAATTGATGAAGCTCCTGTCTTTTATCCAACTGAGGAGGTACTTGATCACTTAGGAGCTTTCATTTATGAACTATTGATTCTATTCAGAAAATTGCCTTGTTAAATATTTTTTTTTCTCTTTTGCTTAATATAATAAGTTTTGCATTTCCTAAATGGGATATGTGTTAATTTAGGAGTTTAAAGATACACTTGCATACATCTCCAAAATAAGAGATGAAGCAGAACAAATAGGTATTTGCCGTATTATTCCTCCGAGCTCTTGGTCACCACATTGCCCACTAAAAGAAAGGGCCTTCTATGAGCATGTAAAATTCACTACTCGACTACAGCAAGTTGACAAGCTTCAGAACAGAGAACCCACGAGAAAAAAGTCCAGAAATCGTTGTCATAGGAAAAGAAAGAGAAGAAAGCGCCTGAGGTTTGGGATGACTCGGAGAAGGAATACATCTACTGTTACAGAAAGCAGAGACTGTGTTGGATCAGACACAGATGAGAAGTTTGGATTTCAATCTGGTTCAGACTTTACATTTGATATGTTTGAGAGATATGCTGATGGGTTTAAAAGACAATACTTTGGTATGAAAGATGCTGATGAAAATTTAGCTTTGAATGACATGGAACATGATAAAAAATGCCAGCCTTCAGTAAAAGATATAGAAGGGGAATACTGGCGTATAGTTGAAGACCCAGCAGATGAGATTGAGGTATCTATCATGTTTGTTTGTCCTCATCCATTTTTAAGTATGAGAATCAAATTATGTGCTCACATTAATATGCAGGTTCATTACGGTGCTGATCTGGATACTGGTGTATTTGCTAGTGGATTTCCCAAAGCATCAACCATGAATATTACTGAAATGGATTCGTATATTCAGTCAGGCTGGAACTTAAATAATCTACCACGGCTTCCTGGTTCAGTTCTTTCATTTGAGAAAGAGGATATCTCTGGTGTACTTGTCCCTTGGTTATATGTTGGGATGTGCTTTTCATCATTCTGTTGGGTAAGTCTATATGTGAGCAATTTTCTGCTTTCTCCTAGCGTCAATTGTTATTAATTTGTTGTTTCTGCAATACTGACTTATTATTTTTTTTTTAATTTAACCAATTTTAAATGGCTAATTATACTTGATCCAGAATGATTCCTTAGACTTTGCGTGTTAATTTTGCTTCCTGTTTATGACTTTCTTTTTTATTTGTATTTTGGATTAATCTACTTTTGCCTTATGTTACGTAGCATGTGGAAGATCATCATCTTTATTCTCTGAACTACATGCACTTTGGTGATGCAAAAGTATGGTATGGTGTTCCTGGAGGTTCTGCAGTCAAGCTGGAGGAGGCTATGAGAAAACATCTACCTGATTTATTCGAAGAGCAACCAGACCTTCTTCACGAATTGGCAAGCTTCGCTCAAATTTTTTCCTTATCTTGGTTTTGCATATTGTACTTTTTAGCTTTTATTTGCTTCACGAAAGATGGCTACAGATTGCAAACAACGAGTTTGTAGCCATTCTTAAATTCTTATGCATCCATAAATAGTTTAATGAATATTATTTGAGTTATTACTGCTCGTCTAAGATTTCTTTAATTGATATGCTCCTAAGATTTTTCTTTTTAAAATGATTCATAAATAACAACTTTTTCATTTCATTTCATTTCTTTGACAAATGTGTTTTGTAATCCTTCAATGATGTCTCATAAAAACGAATCATGAGAGTAACATATTATACAGGCTTCCCCTTTCTACATCGTACTTATCTCGGAAAGAGACATAGAATATAGCACTTGGCTCAATATTATTCTTGCATTATCCTATGGAAATATTGAGACTCAGGGATTTGTTTCTGATACTGTGAACATTACAATGAAAGTTATGATTATCACCCAAAAGTTTTGACATTCCCTGTAAGACTGACCTTTCTTTTGTTTGCCTCTGTATTTCTGGAACAGGTTACACAGTTGTCTCCTTCAATCCTAAAGGCTGAAGGGGTTCCTGTTTACCGTGCCATTCAGAACCCTGGAGAATTTATTCTGACATTTCCTCGGGCTTACCACGCAGGATTCAATTGCGGATTCAACTGTGCTGAGGCAGTAAATGTCGCTCCAGTTGATTGGCTTCCTCATGGTCAATCTGCTGTTGAGTTATACAGTGAGCAACATCGTAAAACATCTATTTCTCATGACAAATTACTATTTGGCACTGCGAAGGAAGCTATAAAAGAACTCTGTGACTGTGAGAACTCGCACCTGTCCACGGGCAGTCCAGCACCTGTGAAGTGGCGAAATTTTTGTGGCAAGAATGGAATGTTAACTGAGGCAATCAAAGTGAGCCATTTTTTAAGTCTTCCTGTATTAATGTGAGGTGTTTATTCTCACAGTGTCTTGTTTAATTCTTTCAGGCAAGAGTCACTATGGAACACCAGAGAAGGGACAGCGCTTCTAGTATTTTGGAGGCGAGAAACATGAAAACAGATTTTGATTTATCAACTGAGAGAGAATGTTGTGTATGTTTTTATGACCTGCACCTATCTGCCGTTGGTTGTGAATGCTCTCCAAATCGTTATGCTTGTCTGTCTCATGCAAATGCGCTATGCAAGTGCGAGTCCAGAAGAAAATTTGTACTTGCTCGTTATGACATGGCCAAATTAGATGCTCTTGTTGCCGTTCTAGAAGGAAACATGAGTGCAACGAAGTTCTGTGGGTTGGACAAAGATGGGGTTGAATTACCTGAAAGTTTATCAGTTTCAGAGAAAACGAAAGACCATTCGACTCAATCTCACAGACTGCTTATTGATATCAATGTTACAGATGTTGATTATAATGCCGACAGCAACGACAATACGAAAGAGGCAAGCAAGGATCATCATCAACTCAATGAGGACAAAAGCTCCATTCTTTTCAAACAATATGAACGAATATGTGACATAAATGAGCCATGTGTATCTGAATGTCTTGGTGATGACTATGCTCTAACAAACAAGCCATTTAATTGTTCGAAGTCAAGTAGTGCAGGAAATTGTACAAATACTAGGGATCCTGCTGCTAGAGATGTAGAGAAATCTGGTGTAGATGTGCATCAAACTGAAATTAAACATGAGGGATTATCATCAGGAAAGGATATTATGTTATCGAATAATAACAAGTGTAAGACTCAGCTGTTGCGTTCTGATCTTAATAGTACACACACATCCCTGGAGCTTAAGAATGAAACTGAAAATAATGGTGATTATGCCAAAGCAGCCACAACTTGTATTAACGGACAAGAGATTTGGATTCATGGTGTTTCTAAGGAAGATTCTCACTTTAGTTCCAGTATTAGGGATGCTGATTGTCATATCAATGGGAGAACCCAAATTGAGATTGTGGAGATGAGGAAAGATGATAACTTAACTGGAACAAGTGGTGACTGTGGATCATCAGGGTCGCAATATCTTTCTACTGACTTGGTCTTTTCTAATGATTGTCCTGACAAGAATGCGAATGCTGGTTCATGCTCAAGAGATTCTGGTTGCCCTCGAAAAACTAGTCCAAAGCTATTTGGTGTTGAACTTCAACAGCCTACTTGTAGCTTATTTACACATTTGGAAAGTCAAAGCACTCCACCTACTTTGGATAATTCAATTCGTTCCATAGATCAAAGTGTTCAGACGACAAGAAAGGCTCAGTCAATACCAAAATATTCTATTGAGCTTCTTAATCCGGGGAAGGTGATGCAAGGGAAGCTGTGGTGTGATAAGCAGGCCATCTTTCCAAATGGTGATGTTATAACGCTTGCTGATTCTGCAATCAATTCTATGCACTATTAGTATCTTAGTTAACATAATTGTATTGCAGGATTCAGAAGCCGCGTCAGATTTCTAAGTGTGCTCGATCCAACGAAGATATGTTCTTACATTTCAGAGGTTCTAGATGGTGGACTCATGGGACCCTTTTTTAAGGTAGCTAATTTACAAAGAGAAATGAACATTGACATTTTACAACAATACTCTTGTATGACGCCAAGATATTTGTCATCTCATACTTTGCTTCTGGGCTTAGGATGTTAAATCTTTCTTTATCCTAGTGTGAAGAATGTAGCCACCGGAAGGCAGCTTTAGCCTTTAGTAGGTTTTGTGTATGCATTTAGAGTTTATTGGAAAAGTTTAATGCATCTATATCTTGCTTAGCTCATTCATCCTGATGATTTTGCTGCTTCATGATATAGGTGACTGTAGAAGGCAAACCTGATATATCCTTCACGAATAGTTCTGCTTTACAGTGTTGGGAAATGGTTCGACAAAAGTTAAACGAAGAGATTGTTAGACTAAAATCTTATGGGAACCAAGACCTTCCGCCATTACTAAGTGTAGAATCGATTGATGGATTTGAAATGTTCGGATTTCGCTCCTCGCCTATTATTCATGTAAGTTATCTTGTACTCTTAATACTTAAGCTTCTTTTTGTGTAAGAGAACATAGTTTGAAGCTTTCATTTCTCTATTAGTGCGAACTTTTGACGGGAATAATTCATTTTCGAAACCTCAAATGAAGAAAAAAAGAACTTATAAATTCTTGTTTATATAAGAAAGAAAACAACTTAACTGAAAATCAATTTGTTGGTAATTTCTATGTCAAAGAGCTTGTTGCATTATAACTGTACTTATACAAAGTGTTTAGACCTTTTCTCTGAGAAAGGAAGGGGATGACTATTTTAAGCCAACAGTCACCCAATTTTATTCAGATAAATAATAGAAAAGGAATAATTATGTATGGAAAACTTTTAGATATGGTATATAGTTTGAAAGAGAGTATGGCCTTTCCATTTGTAATTTGCTTTGGCAGACAAATGACGAGGTCATGCTGGAAATTTGCATGTATTCCTTTTGCGTACAAGATAAATTATATATTTTCCACTATCTTGGCATCTTAATGACCTTGGTGAAAAGATGGTGAAAGTTCTTTATAGTTCATGTCTTTTTATTTACACCAGAATTCTTGACAGGTTATTGAAACTATGGATGCTTACCATTTGTGCTCGGTTTACTGGTCATCAAAATTAAATCCATCTTTGACTGGGGCGCATGGAAAAGTGGAAACTCCAAGACTTGATGGAACTTCAGGTGCTGATATTGGCTCAAACAGTTACCAGAAGAAGAGAAAATTGTTTGGAGTGGATTTGGTTAATAACAAGGAAGCTCCCAATGAGGCAGAAGAGGTTGCAAGCGTAATTAGAGGATTGTTCCAGAGAGCAAGCCTTGAAGAATTAAAAATGATGCAAAAGATATTCTGCAGTGAGTCTAGAAGCAGAAACTGGCAAACCGCGTATGGTACACTGCTAGATGAGATTCAGAAGAATGTACATAAAAAGGAATAAAGAAGCAACAAAAATAATCCTTAGATTCCGATTGGATGACCTGCAATAAGGGATCACTGGAATCTAAATGACATATTCACCTTGAGGCCAAAGGTTAGCGACATGGAGATTCCCTCCCTAATTGATCAACCTGATTCCATTTAGTTATTTTTTTTCCTAGTTTCCATTGAGATTGATAGATTGACGCATGCATGCATTCATTAGCTGCATCATGGAATGCATTCTTGTTTACTTTTTCTAAAATCATTAGCTCGATTTGACCTGTGGAGTGCCTTTTTAGATTAAAGGTAAGTTTCCAATAGAAGGGCATGATACAGAGAACTGTAGCTGTAGAAAAACGTATTCTTTAGCGTTATAAATTCAAGAAAAAAGTATTCTGATCACATATACGAACGTTCAGCTTGTCCTAATTCTGTAATTACTGTGTGCTTGCTTAGAAGTTTTAATTTTTCAGAAACTTTTTGTATGTGATGATTGTTTTCTCCTGTGTTTCTTTAGAAGTTAAAAAAATATACTTATTCCAGCGAATTACAAAACATCTTGTGACACAACAAACCGGAAGAATATCATCTACTCTCGGATCCATGAAAGCAGATATTCTTGGCATGGTAGAAATCTAAATATCTCTTCTCTGTTAAAAATATTTTTTTGTTATCATAAATTCAGAAAATTGGAGAAATAATCATTGGCCATATTATGCCATATTCGTAATTCACGTACGTGCATTATGATTGTAGCGTGTTATACATGCATTGCCTTCTTGTTTAACTTTATTAAAGTATCATTATTCTCATTAGTTCTGAATTCATTGTCTGGTATATATTTTTTTTGTTGAAGGATTGGGCAAATTTTCAATTTCTTTATTAAGCTATACATTGAAAACACGCAAGCCCAAAGTTTGATCGAGTGAGTGACTAGCAACAAATGAATTTGGTATTCTATGGAGCATGAGTAAAATGTAATACTCTGCCAGTGTTACATCTTTTTTCTTATATGCATACCAGAAATATTAGTTTGAAACATCTCCTAATGTGGAATTCCCAAGGAAAAAGAGGTACCTCTTTTTTCCTTGCAACCAACCCCCAAATTAATAAAGAAAATAAAAGAGAAGGATTCTTATCATAATAAGAAAAAGAAAAAAATTATATTCTCCTAGCAATCACATATTTTAAACACTCCTAATAGGAGATCTCCTGGTAAGACTATGAACAGTGCCTTCCCTCCCTCACTTGATATCAATATTATATGTTAGATTATTTATTCCCACTTTATCCTGATCGTTGATTCACACACGCTCAAAGATCAATGAATGTATGATTTAATCTTAATAGTTAAAGCATGATCAGTTTAATCTAGGCCGTTATAATCTTATCCGACTCTGAACCATAGGGTCAAATAATATATACTGTTGCTTTAATTTTGACCATATGCTTGTTTAATCTGAGCCATTCATGCATGTTAAGAATAGATATGAACCCTTATAACTCTTTTTTATCTAAACCGTAGGATTTGCTTGTCATTTAATCGTGACCATAGACCTAACCTGTAAGTGTTTTAATCATGGCTGTAGAAATGTTTTTGCTCAAGATCTGAGCCATTATAATTGCTGTTTAATCTGGACCATAGGATCAACTGCATTTAATTTCTTATAATCACGATCTTTCATTTATTATGCCAATGGGTCGGCCCATTTAATTTACTTTATTTTTAACCAGAAAAGCCCATTACCAAAGTTATCTTTTTAGTTTATCTTTTTTTTGGATTATTTTAGAATTATTGAAGAAATTATTTATCATTATTATTGTTTATTTACTGATTAATCAATATTTAATACCTAACTTATAGTTGTTGTTTAGATTACTTTTTAACATTTTCTTGTTGGACAAAACGTTAATTGTTTTCATTATTAGAATTTTTTTAGTATCCGGCTATTTTTAAATCATTCTATTTTTGTAATTATTGGAAAATTATACTAAAATTATTTTTATATTACATTTAAACATTAAAATTCCAGAAATTATTTTTTAAAATTATATATATACAGCATTTTCTGAAAATTATTTATTTTGGCATTTAATATTATTTTAATTGATACAACTCATTAGTATCAAAATATTTAATTTTTTAATACATATGTTTTGAGAAAAAAATCTTTATCCAAAAAATTTGAAATTACATTTTCGAAAATATTTTTTTACTAAATTTCAAAATTTACAAATATTTCTGTTATTTTTTACAAGGTATATTTTCTGTTCTATAAAAGAATTTTTTTTGGCTTGTTTTATTTCAAACTAGAAATTTTAAATTTACAAATATTATTCCTGGAATTTTCAAAATTTACTTATTCGGTAATATTTTATTTGTTGTAATATAATATTTTCCCTTTGAATAACATTTAATTTTTTTTGGACTTGCCGGGAATTTTCTTTTTTGCATAAAACTGTTTTCTTTATATTTATTTATCTTATCATATTTTTTTTAAATAAAAAAAATATTTTCAAACAAAGTTATACTTTTTTTCAGCATAAACATTTTTTTGTATTTTTGGATAAATTATTTTTGATATAATTTGTGAAATTTAAAGTATTTTTGACACTTATATTTTGGAAGAAATACACCATAATTAAATTTTATTTTATAAAATATCAAAATTTATGACCGTTGAACTAGCCAAATTGAGTTGTTTTAATGGTGCTAGCTATAATGCTTGAAGTTATAGAATTAGGTATTGCCTAGTTCACGATGGTTTGCAAACTTAAGTTGCATCGCTCCACAATTGCTTCGAGAAGGAGTTGTTGGCAATTAGTTTTAGATGGTTACTGTGGAGATACACGTATCAAGTGGTTACACCAGCTCTCTTGATTCTCTGATTATTATAGTTTTATCATATTAAGTAGAGACACCAAGGACAATAAAAAAATAGAAAGAAATATGTAAAAATATAAGTGATATTATTTTATAACTAAATTAGATAAGTAGTTTATAATTTGGTCTGATTAGACCCTCCTCTTTTTTTTTATTAGAGGTCCTAATTTAATAAGCCGATTTTATTTTTTCTAAAAGAATATTCTAATTTTTAGTCGAGATACAAAATATAAGTGTCAGTATTTTTTTCTTGAATAGGTTTTTCGGTTTTTATTTACATCCATACTTACAACTCATAGTAAAATGAAAAAATAGCCTGATTATTTTGGGTTATAACTCATGGTATAATGAAAGTAAGTAGGGTATATAACTTTCACTGAGTAGGGTATATAGCTTTGAGAGGGCGTCCGGAGATCTCATTGGGAATGAGCGGGCGACCAAAGTACT
>LTAE01009313.1:0-18816 GCA_001647135.1 Pontederia paniculata
AGGAGGAGCGGAGGAGAGAAGGGAGTGGACGTGGAGCAGTGGAACATCGTGTTTAGGTAAAAAAAATGGTTGGCAGGCGGAGGGTTCCGATACGATGATGCCGTGAACCTCGAGAAAATGTCTTATTTTTCTTATGAATAAAAATAGAATATAAAAGTGATTATATTTATTTATATGAAATTTATTATTATATTTTTCTTAGATAATTCGATATTCTTGTTTTCTGAGAAGGGTTAAATGGAAGGGTCATTTCTTATTTCCCTTTCCACTTATTGATTAATTAGGAAAGAATCTTACAAATTAAAAAGTCAAAAATTGATTTACCTTATATATATTTGCATCTTCCTTCTCTCTCTTCACCATTGAGATTTTAAGATCTCACAAATTTTATGATTTTAAGAATTTTAACTTTATGTGAAGATCTTAATTTATATTGTATGATGTTACAGTCTCAAACAAATATCTTAATTATTTAAAAAATTAATAATAATAATAATTAATATATATGTAGAGATGAATATATTTTTTTATAAATAATTAAATTATGATCTATTAAAGTCTAATTTAAAATTTGAGTATAAAAAAATTTAAAATATATAATTTTATGAACGTATGATTTTATAATTTTTTATTTAATTTTACGATTTTTGATTTTATGACCTTAAAAAATTCGATCTCGACATTTTTGCTCTCAGCTTTCATATCCAGCTTGCAAAATATTATTTTGTAAGATAAAACTAAACAGTTGACATATTAAGTGCACCTTCGAGGAGTACTAACTAACCCATCTCGGTCAAGTCAGTCAACTCCGCTCAATCTAATTACTTAATTTTATCTTATATGTCAATAGCTTATGGATCCATTGAGTTGAATCACTACTTAAGTTGGGTTTAACTTGACGTGATTAGTTAAAAAAATTTTGGCTTATATATTTTATTCTACTCAACTCAATTATTTTTGAATCAAATTGAATCGAATCACTATTTTAAATCAGATCAATTCGACTTAATTAATTTTGAATTGGGTGATGAATTAATCAATCCCAAAATTCAACCAAAATAATTCAAATTATAATATACATTTAATAAAGTTTATTAACTAATACTAAAATTATTTATATTTTAATTTCAATCTTCTTATCATTAATTTTATTTATTTTTCCATATATATTTATTTTGTATTATTATTTATAAAACATTAAATATAAAAAAAATTGAAATTCGAAAATTAAATAATTCAACCTAATAATCCAAACTGACCAACGCGAAACTTTCATAGTAGAATTGAGTTAGGTTTCAAAAAATTTCATCTTAATTCCCATAATAGAGCATGGTTTGAAAAATGACAATCACTCGGGTCGCGCGTTGTTAAAATTGGATCGGAATGAATTTGTCATACACATTTGAGATGTGTAAATTAGATTTTTAAATCAAAAGTAAAATCTGATTGTATTAAAACCTCACACATCTTATGCCCGCTTTTTTTTTCATTAATGTGTCCGTCTCATACGACAAATATATCTTACCGACATCTCAAAATATATAAATTAAGCAATCGATTATCTTAATTGTCATCTAAATGATCAAATCAAATACCATAAGAAAATTATATGCAAATTTCAGGGTCGTTTGTTCACTTAAATCAAAGAGGAAATCAAAGATGAAAACACAATTGTAGACTTGATACTTGAATAGGGACTAACGAATAGCTTACACATCTCTCTGGTGTTTTGAAATGTACAAGGAACATCAACTACTCCCCTAACCTTAGAATTTCATGTTGCACTTTGAACAAGATCGACTTAAATACCCATACAATTTTCATCTCTTCAAAGTGGCTTGAACTCATTTGTACATGTCTTGCCCCCTACTTGACCTGATATATACATGATTTCTTACAGTTCCGACATAAACCCTGTTTTCTGGAATCGATAGAGCATGTTCTTGCCAAAAGAAAAATCAGTAGCTTAGGGCTATGAGTCAATGTTCTTCAGCAGAAAAATCAGGTTCAGCTGGCTTTTGCAGTAACATAACAGGAAGTCTCTCCTGCAGCCGAGCTTTTCGTATCCCATTTCGCCGCAGATTTCTCAGCATATTTGCTGCAAATCGTGAGGCATATAGTGTTGCACCGAGGCTTGGAGAACTATTATCAACACTTACCAGTGCAGCCTGCAACCTCTTCTCTTCTTCACGCAAAGCATCTTCAAGTTTCTTCCTACTATACCTGCGCCAAGCAGCTTGTATGAAACAAGCAGCCCAGGTCCTCCATTGCTGTGAGTAAAACCTGAATGTGTGTTGCAGCTGCTTGCTATGTAGCCTCCTGAATTGTGAAGCAACAAACTTCAAATCATCAGCCATTAGAGCGAAGGCTTCAACTTCAGACAGTGCCCTTACTGTCCTTGTTGAGATGGGAAGGCTTGCGCCTGAGTTAGGATCCAGTGCCCATGTCAAAAGCTCTTCTCCACAAAAATCCCCAGCTTTTAGAATATCTGAATTGAAAAAGCCAGTTCTTCCACCATTTGTGGTCATACTTTCAAGCTTTCCTCGCATGATAAAAAGCATCTCATCAACTGGATCTCCTTCACGCACAATGCAGCTATTCTCAGTGTATAGAACTGGCTTCAGACGGTCACATAATGCATCCATAAGTTGATCATCCAGCTTTTCAAACATTGGAACCTACACAGTAAGTCAAATTGCAGAGAATGAATGAATCTGAATGAAGTACTTGTTTGAACAGAAGGTGCACACAATCTGACGAGAAATAGAAGGATTGTAAGGTAAAAAAAACAAAGAACACTTAAGAGCCTTGATGAAGTTGAATTTTGGATACTTAGCACTAATCTACTAATTTAGGAAATCGGATTGCACTAAGAATTCCATGATTGATACTTCAAAAGATAACATCTTCAGATTCTTCAATATGATATGAATTGACAGACGTCATCTTCAGATTCTTCAATATGATATGAATTGACAGACGTCTAAGGTTTATTGAACCTTTGTTCAAAACTCCTAATGTATCAGACGCTAGCTGGATAATTCGCCGTTCTTTCTAATGCATAGGGCACTCATCAGAATTTAAGATTGAGATAACAAAAGGTTAAAATAATTGTCTATTTGACTATAACAGGGAACTCCCTTGTCATGGTCTTTCTTTGCAAGTATAGAAAAGGATAACAGGAACCAGATAGCACCAGTGGCACAGACAATTTAGAAAAAAAAAAGTGGACTGGTGTACTGAAAGAGTTCACTACTACTTAAAAATCCCCAGTAAATAAGTTTAAGCCAGTTAAGAATTAGCTGGAACTAGTTTTCAAGCAAAGAAACTATCTTAATCACTGCAAACTTTGATTTCTAAGCCAAAGAATCCAGCTGGGATCATTACAAATTTAGAAGCATCTGATAGCTCAACAAACAAATTTATATCAGTAGGAAGATGAAGCCCTCTTAGCAACCAAAAAATTGAACAATTTTCCATGAAAAGATCACTTCATTTGTCCAGGCATCGTATCAGCAAGGAAATACAACTGAAGCACAATATCTGTTGATTCAGTCTTCTAATATGCCAGTCAAGTTAAACCTGTGAACTATGCCTTTAAGTATATGGCATGCTCACTATGTCTCGCAAGCTCTTGAAAAGAATTTATATTTTTCGGTTGGTGAACTATAATACAAGATGCTAGCTAGCCCATTGTTTTAACAAACGTAAAAACAAGAATGATAGGACTTGCAACAAATGACACAACAGGAAGACAAAGGTTATGATTCCAAGTGGGAATGCTATAGTAATCACAAAAAAGGTTCTTACTCGCATGAGGAGGGACAAACAAAGATGCCTTTTTATGTCCCTTCGAAGATCTTTGGGAAGATTATGTAAAATCTGCTCTTCATCTACCCCTCTTGTTTCTTGCCACCTGTACTGTTCATGACGGCGTATTCGCTCCCTTAGGTTCTCAGGAAGCAGGCGGTGAGACATCCATTGTTCTGCATCTCGTCTTTTAACTCTCATCTCTTCTATTCTTACAGTGGTAGACTGCAGATAAGTCTGTAACAAGAAGGAAAATATAAATGAAACAAATTTGTTAGTGCAAGAAGTTAGTAATCATATTCAACCATTCGTTTCATGAATAAGCATGACAAAAAGACCTCTAGGTAAAACTTATTGATGGAGTCACCATTACTATGACATAACCTAATTAAGTTAGCTGCTCACGAAATTTTTTTAGGGGAAATCTGCTTACGAAATTAACTCAAAGAAATAATTCTCATTTATCAAGTCTAAGTTCCAATAAAACTATCCAGGGGTTTATCACACAAATAACAACGAAACTTAAATAAAAGGCTAATACAAGGAGAATCCCAAAAAGGGTCATAACTAAAGGACAGAAGGCCCGTAACTAAATACTATAGGATGAAGGCCCATAATGCCTGGGTGTTCTACATCACTTGTTAAATTGTGATGTTACAGACAAATGATGCAAAAAATTAACTGAATAAGAACTATGCTTGAAATTGTATGGTTACCTGCATATTACCAATTAAAAGCGCGAACAAAACTAAGCCTGAGATGGAAATGGAAACTGCAAACAGAATCTCCCATGTAAAAGTACTTGTTTTCAGATTTTGTCCAAGTGAACTACAAAAAAGTTACAATATCTACTTCAGAAACACAACATTTCTAGCGAAAACTGTTAGGATTCTTGAACTACAAAATCAATGCAAGGGGAATATAATCAATGAGTATCATGCATGACAACGGAAGACAAAAAAGAAATCGAATAAATTACACAAACGGTCATCCAACTTTACACCTTTCTCCGAACAATCACTAAACTTCACTTTGTAACCACATGGTCATCAAACTTAGAAATCTTTACAAGTGATGTCATTTTGACCTACCGCCAATTTCCAAGTTAACCCATACGAGTGATGTCATTTTGACCTACCGCCAATTTCCAAGTTAACTCACTTACGAGGACAATATTTCTCCCTCTCCAGGTCTACGTGAACATCTTTATCTCTCTGCCACGTCGACATTCGTAACTAAAAAATTCCTCCCCTCCATGTCATCAATAAAAATAATAATAACTTAATAAAATTATAAAAAAAAAAGGGTGACAATGTCGTCGCCCCTTTTGGCGATGAGGGGGCCGCCGCCCCCCTCATCACTAGGGGAGAGAAGGGGGGCTAACGCTTCCCACCCCTCCACTAGCCGATAAAAGATCACGCTCGTAAAGATTTCCAAGTTAAATTATCATCTTGTTACAAAGTGAAATTTAGTGACTGAAATGGGAAAGTGTGTAAAGTTGAATACCCGTTTGTATAATTTACTCGAAAAAAAATCTATACATTTGTATATACATACACATGGGTAGAGAAAACTACCAGCTAGTACGCATGCAGATGATTACATAAACACAAGCTGAGATGAACAGAATACACCTGGTGGAGCAATAAAAACATCAACTGCAAACAATCTTAAAACACAGTGCACAAGGCACCAACCAAAAACAATATAATCGAGCAGCCTTGTACTGGCATTCAGAGAGATTGATTTTGTTATCCAGAAAATACAAAGGAAAATCCTACTATGGGCTATGTTTCAAACGAAAAAAAAAGGACATAACAATCAGCTTTCTCAAACAACAGCAATATTAACATTTCATCTGATGAATACAATGATATAATATCTGACATTCTTGAACTAGATTATCTTACTGTTACTGATAATTCAACTAGCTACATAACTCGCAAGCTCTTGCTATCAGTGATAATCCAAGTATCTATATAACATTTTGTAATTTAATTGGGATGAATAGCTAATGGATCAAGAACTCATAGTTACAGTCAAAATAATATGAAATAATTCAATAACAAGAAAGACTTAATCGATGTGCAAACCTGAGGTTCTGAAGCCCCCACCAAAAACAATATAAAAACTTCTCAACAAAGTTTGTTAGCTCGGCGACATTTTGCAGAGCTGGTAGGAAGATTCCAAAGTCAAATTCTGGCTGTACTGCATCATCATCTATAGAGGCTATAGGGCAAGAAGTGTTCAACAAACTGCTGTGTTGGTTGATGCCATGCCCACAAATTAAAGTGTCAATGCTGAGACCATTTTTAGAATAAGCACGTTTCCAACATGAAGTTTTTCGTTCTATAGAAAATATATACCACAATGCTCCTAATACCTACAAGAAACCAACTTGAATGGGTTACAATAGAGACAATGACATATAAGAAAGCTGCATTAGTTTGATTATGTTTTAAAATAGAAAAGTTTATCATTTTAGAATGCACTTATTTTTCTGGAAATAGTTTGCTTTCTTTGGTCGAAATGTGTGTCAACAAATAAGATGGAAATTATAGATTATCTTTCAAGGGAAACAATGTTTCCCTCTTTTCAGGAGAAAAGTATTTTTTAAAAAAATTATACTTTTTTTATCAAAGGGATGATTATGTTGACCAAGGTACCGAGTTTTTATATTTGTCAAAACACATAAAAATGAGGAAAAAATTCATGAAAATGTTTTCTTCCAAATAAGACATACCAAAAGTTAACTTTATTCAAATTGACATCCAATCTAAATAATTATAGCTTCAGAGAAACATTTATCTACTAATAGAATTACAATCAACTTTGATCTTTAAATTGATAACTTCAACAATAATTCTCTAAGTTTCCTGTTTTTTTAAGGAAAGTTTCCTGTTATGTAGGCAATAACTTCTGTATGAAAAGGAAACAGAAAACAAATGGATGAAAAGCTTGTTCCCGCACTCCAACAAACTTTAAGATCCAGTATAAACAATTCACACTTGCGTACAAAGGCAATAACCTCACTACTTTTCATGTCATACTAAACAATCCAATCAAGCCCCTCAGAAAAGAAAATTAGATCAAAACTTCATTCAGACTCATCACAATGAGGAAATAGATATTAGATAGCCTTTATGTTCCATCAAGCAGATAAAACCTTGTAACCATACTCACTTAATGACACTTAGGTTTCTCCCTCAAAGAAATCATAAAGGGTTGTTTCCTTTATGTTCCATCAAGCAGGTCCATTAACACAAACATTTGTTACAGGTTTTTTTCTTTGAGAGGGAACATTCGTTACAGTTCCAAGGCAGAAAGGACATTTTTTGGAAAGGAATGCACCAATTTTGCATTATTAGTTTTTCAAAGAAGAATCACAAGAAGACATACACAAATAACAAGAAGACAAAAAAAACAATTATGAACATATCAAAGGGGACTTCCTACAATGCAAGAACTCATTTGAGGTTTGTGGCTTTACCTCCAAAGATTCAAGGTTTCTTCTACCTGGAATCTTTATAGTCAGGTCTAAAAATAGAAACCTTATACACCATGAAAATCTACCCTCTTAAATATGGTTTATTTTCAGACATTTGATTTAAAAAAATACTAAACATCATGCCGGAAAAATTCTATTACAAGATATGCTGACTTACATGACTAGCAAGCATATAGAGTAAGAGATTGAAAGCAGCTCCGGCCCATGCAGTTTCAGTTATTATGCCAGCAGATCTAGTAACTTCAAGATACAATGGTATGATCCTAAGCAGTCTTGGAACATATTGAATTATAGTAATAGCAATCAGGGCATTCTTTGCATTCAGGAGTGCTGATCCTTGAAGCTTGGGTATTATGATCAAAACAACAACCTGCATCAATAAAAGAAATTATTTCATAGCTATTGTACCAAACATTTAAGTGACTATGATGCACGGGTACGCCTGTTTGGGGCAAGTACCCATACCGGGTACGTACCCGGTACGGGTACTTGCCCCAAACAGGCGTACCCGGTATGTACCCGGTAAGGGTACTTGCCCCAAACAGGCGTACCCGGTACAGGTACGAGGTGGGTACGCCTCGGGTACGCTTAGGTACGTACCCGAGCGTACCCATATTAAATAAATATTTTCCAAAAGTGGGTACGTTAGTAGGGTATGTCAGATACTCTTTTGGGCATGCAGAATCAAATTTTTAGCTTAAGCAAAACAGATCGACGATGGTCACAGCAAGAGAGAAGCACAAGCATCTAAAAAGGAACAGTAAAAGGAAAAAGAATAACATAGAATAACAAACTTTCATACTTTGAGTATGATCGAGGATAGAAATCATTCTCTTAGTTTCTGCTTCGAACATCCGGGGAGAGGGAAAAAAGGCAAAAAAAGAAAAATAGAAAAGGAAAGGCAGCCGGAGAAGACGAGGGGATAGGAAATGAAAAGAACAAAGAAAACTACCTTCCTGGAGCAACACGAAGAGGAATACTACACAGTCCAAGGAAAATAACACAAAACAGAAAAAAAACTAATAAAAAAGAAAACAGCATTCCCCCACCACCAAAAACAGCTGCACCCCAGCACATGCCAGAAACACATGGACGTATTAGAGTTTTTAATTATTACTTTTCTTCTTTTAGTGGGGCATCACTATTTACAAGAAATATATTATATTTCTTTATTGAAGTAGATGAGGCCGTTCACATGTCTTTTCTACTTTTATACATAGATTGGAAAAAGAATAATGGCAAATTAAGATAAAAGTGTTGCATATATAATTATTCATTTTAATGTTTTATAAAATTATTTTTATATTTATATATTAGCGTACCCATACCCTAGTTTTTTGAAAATCGACGTACCCCGTACCCGTATCAGGTACCGGTACCATACCCGTACCTATGCAACATAGGAAATGAATCATACATATAGCAACAGTTCAAAATGAAATAGAGACTAGGACGACATGTATCAACACACAGGGTAAAAAATCAAACATGACACAGAATGACAGATCAAAAGGCCCATAACCATTTGAAATTCTCTAACTTTTTAAGAGGAAAAAATGTAATACATAAAAATCACAAAACCTTAACACTTAAAATAAAAAAAGAAGATAAAGTGAGAAGGAGTACATCTTATATGAAGCAAAAAAATTAACAGATCCACCAATAGCAGCCATCAAAAGTTAGGCAGCGCCTACCAAGTTTTCGTTAATAAATTAATGTGAATTTCTAACTTATTTGCATATTACTTCATCAAAATTGTATATTCTAGGAGTTTTAATTATTTAAATTCCACCAAAGCATGAACCCAAATATATACAATGAGTTTCTTTTGCAATTTACAGAATTGACTCATAGTTAGACACTGCTTGATAATTTTATGAACATTCCATTAGATCTTAATGAAACAAACATTCTAAAAACAAAGCCAGGAATGTAGAACCAAGAGCAGAAATCAAAAGTTTAGGCAGCTTCTAGCAAGTTTCAATTAATAAATGAATGTGAATCTCTAAGTAATATGCAAATTACTTCAACCAAATTGTATATCCTATGAGTTTTGATTATCAAAATTCCACGAAAATATGAACTCAAACATCACAGTGAGTTTCTTTCGTAATTTGCAGGACTCATAGTTAGACATTGCTTGATAGTTTCATAAACAATCCATTAGTTTTATGCTTTTACATATCAAACAAGAAAAGAATCATATACCTTTAAGGTATACATAATTAATAGCCCACAACACAATGTAGAATGAGTATCATACCTGAGGAAGAGGAAGAACAGCAAGAATGTCAATTAGGAAGTAGGACAACAAATATTTTTTTGCTATTGCTGATAGATCTTCAACCAAAACTCCCCTTCCAAAAACCCGAGATGAAGGAGCAATAAAGCCAGTTCGGAATTGAAAAATTATATGAATTAAGTAGAAGATATCTGTAAAGAAGCGCAGTACACTTGCTGTGATTTCCAGCTTTCTATCCAGATAGAGACAATTCCTATTACGACTGATCACTGGGATGTATAAGAATAAGGGATCAATGGAGACAGCAACCACACAAGATATGACAAATATCTTATTCCATTTCTGGAGAAATTCTCCTTGAGGATCAAGAACTTTCTTCCTGGACTTTGATTCCTCCATAGACAAATCAGATATAGATTGGTAATGGAATATATTTCCCAACCAATCAAGCATGCCATGGATAAGATTTATTACTGAACCAAATCTTCTATGTCTTTTCCCTTGAAACATCCTCTCTGAATGTTGTGGTTGCTCTGAGGACCAATCCTGAAACCTGTATGCATGAGACCCGAAATAGTGAGACAACCCAAACTAGGAATAGTAATCATTATTCCTGGAGCTAACAGTCAATTCTTAGGTATCAATCATGAAAACTGTAGTTTTGAAGCAAGAAAAAATAGATTGAGTGTGCAAGGCTTGAAAGAATGCAAGGGTGAAAAGATGACACTTCTGAAAGTAAGTTCTAACCTCACAAGTTTCTCTTCCCGATGATTCATCATTTGCGCTAGATTGCAACTCAGAGTCCACGACAGAGAAGTGACTTTAATACAACAGCATCCACATTAAGGCTTATTTGAATTGACGTTAAGAATCCTAGCAACAGCCTAAGATGACACCATGATAGAACTGAAAAGTTTAGTACCTTCTTCATGACACGGGCCGAAGAACAAACAACAATACACTCAAGAAGTAGAAGGTAACCACTTCAAGATTAATAGAATATATAAGAGCAAACTTGAAAAGATTTTTTCTCCCTATAGCTATGCTGCTACTATTTAAGTAACATATAGTTTAGCTATCTAAGATTGAAATATTAAAGAAACAAATCATCATGCAATATATGCTAACATTATCACAGGGCAACAAGAATGATGGATTATGTTCTCATGCAGCTAAGCAAATCTAAATAGCAAATGCAAAGAAAAAAAAAATTCAAAGCAGCAAAATCCACAAAGCTCAACACTTCGCCGGTCAACGTTAGTATCTTGCAACTCAACTGCCAATCATAACAACATAACCACTTCCCAGTTCCCAAATATCAGCACTCTTAAGTACATCTCCAAGATTTGACCAACACATCAGCATTCGAGCTCCGTGGACAAGAAGTAATCCACCTGTTCACAATTAATTTAACCATTTTGAAGCAATCAATTCCAATCCCATAAAGCACACACTATGCCGAGTTCAGCAAATCTACTTGCAGAAGCCTGCAGAGAAACTTAATCCAACTCCTCGGAGCATTTTTCCCCCAAAATTGGACTGCGCAGCAACTAATATCGTCTAAACAGATCAAAACATCCAGCAGGAACGATCTAAACAGATCAAAAGAACTATTCTACGACCGAAAGAAATCAACCTTGTAATCCAAATCTAAACAGAAAAGAAATAATTGCTTTCCGAATTCAAACCTTACGCGAACCCTCTCGCAATCGATCGACGCAGAACGGATCAAAAGGAGGAAGGAGATGACGATTCGAACGTTTCCATTGGGGGGTTTCCCAAAAAAAATGTTCCGAAATGAAAGAAAAAAATTAACGCGAAGCTTCTTGGGAGCTCTCGCTGCTCGGGAAGACTTGGAAAGTGGAACTGAGCTGTGGGGATTATCCTGTGAAGTCCGTATGCGGGTGCTTGATCGGGAACCGACGGATGCGAGTTTAACGGTGATGAATGAGTCGGATAAGGCGTCCGCATAGGGAGCGTGTGGTGCGTTGGGATGAGGTATATGATCCTGGCCCGTGAGTGGGAAGTGGGGGAAGTGGGGCCCGCGAGCCGCCCTCGGGCCCACGGCGGGCGGGAGCCAATGGCCGGACTGCTTTTGTCAACGTTGTCGGATGGACTTCGAACTCTTTTTTTAATGAACATATTCATTTTTTAATATCGAAAAAATATGAATAATATAATTTCTCTCTCCTCCATTTTTTTTCCTTTTTCATTTCAATTTACAGAAGTTTAGACTGTCTACTTTTTTATTAGTTTATGTTTATTTTTCAAAATTATGATTGTCTCAGTCTGAGTAATCTAGACTAAAGTATTAATATACAGATAGAATATACAGCAAAAGCCAACTTTTTCATAATTTTGAGGTTTACTTTTTTAACTCGCTCTAATTTTTTTTTCTGCATCGGATAACACAAGAGGAGAATTAGGGACTCCTATTCTTGGTATTTTAGTCAAGTCCTTGGTAAATTCTTCATTTTAGCATTACTTCTTTTCTTCAAGATAACAAAGAATGTAAAAAAAATAAAAGAAACAGCAATTATTAAAAATGTTTATTATAACAAGAGATATAGATTAGCTCTTTAATGGTCTCCTCTTGTTAGCCTTTTTTTTTAATTTTTAAATACTTTTTGTTATATCCAAAGCAATAATATGTTTTCGTATGTGTCTATTGTGATGAAATTCTTATAATTTTATTATCAAAAAAATCATTCCAGAATATAAAAATGCTATGAGCAATATATGTTGATATTACACGCCAAATATGTTTTCCTAAATCATAAACAAGGAAGACACGACAAAGACAAAAAGGCAATAATTTCTGACGGCTTACACCACATGATTAGCACTAACACTACACATACCCAGAGGAGCTCAAGCTCAAACTTTGAGTGGTGATTGAGACCTCTTTTGACGCCTATAGCCAACCCTGTAAACAAAGCATCCCTATCCCAAGAACAGCTAAAAGCATGGAGCAATACCTTCAAAAAAAATGGCTTATTCATTCACTCGTAGAAGACACATTTGCATTATTGAAAACCCCTGAAAGTTTTGTGGATATCAAGATTAGAGAAAATTTTTAGTACAACAGCAACTGTATATTGTTTCAAGCCCACCTGGCCATAATTGTAGAAGAAATTAAGAGGATTCAAAATGAAGGCATCCGAAGACAAAACGTAAACAATGTCAAACTCAGATACAGTGTTGTTCAAGCAGGTAACTGCAATCCTTGCAACTTTGCAGTCTTGGCTTTCAGCCTCTCCATAAACTGGGGGTTGGCCCTTAGCCTATCTTTGACATAGGAATTTCGAGCCACTTCCACCAGTTTGTCAGCCTTCATTGCATCTTCTATCAAGGCATATAAAGTTCTTAAACAATCCTTCCTGTTTTCCTCTCGATGCTCGAACCTAGAAGAATTATGAGGTCCTTTAGTCATCCAAAATCATACAAATGCATTGTCCTACAAGGCTACAACAATATCAGTTCAATATTAAAATTTCTCTGAACTGGTCCAGGGAGTCCCACAGTTTACAATTGTGCCAAAAAACTATTAAGCAGGTAAAGATAAGTAAAAGAACTAAAATATTGCAAACTTGCACCAAAAGACTTCAAATTGACAAGTGGAAGAAATAAAGAAATGCACTTCAAAAAAGCACAATTATAGTAAGCTCGTATCAAAGTAATAAGTACCAAAATTAGCATACCTTTCACTGGTTATAGTAAGCTCGTCCCTACCCGAGTGATATCTCTTCCCAACTACTTCCCTCAATCTTTGGAAAGCATGTTTTGAGAGCCCCAACTCTTTCACGGTCACTGAAAGTTTAACTTTTCTGTTTTTGGGGTGGTATGCATCACCACCAGGGGCAAATACGATACGTGATTCCCATCTTAGTATTGGTCCTTCACCAGGTGGATCATCTAGCTTTACCTTCTTGCCTGCATCTGCAATGTCACTTTCTTCAGGAGGTTGTTCTAACGCTTCTGCATCCATTATGTCTATGCATTCTGCAACCGTTTTATCCTCAAATTCTTTGAATAGTAGATAAGCTTGCTCAGGTTCCATCTCTCCTCTTTCGCACATATCTCCTAACTCGTTGAATTTTGCTTCCACTTTCTTCTTTATATCATCTGAAAGGATGCATGAGACATGCTATCTTCTAGTAAATATATAGTTTAAAAGACTTCAAACAATTAAGCACATTGAAAAGTTGGCAGGTCCAAGAATCAAAGTTCCATCAGTGCAGTACCAAACCTTGATGGGCAGCAGATTCCACCATCAAAAGCAACAAAAAAAACAAAATCTTGGTCATAGATATGCTCTGAGATATTCAACATAGCATATTAACAAAAGATAGAAATACTACAAACCCGCAAACACTTTTCTGCATTTCACATTTACATGCAATAATAGACTAGAGAGAATGTAAAGAATCAGGGAAATTCTGCTGAATCAGGATAACATTTGAAAGAATGCCCAAAGACTTAATCATCAAATTGCAACAGAATATGTGCATAAAACAATGTTTTCCATAGTGCACGTGAGGTGTTTCAACTGTATTGAAATCCAGTGTCTGCAACATTTATTTACATATGAATTAAAGCCCATCACTGATCAAAACCATACTTCATCGTCACCATTACAATATTAGATATATATGCAAGAAAAGATATGATCCAGTGACAAAAAATCAGTTACTGGTAAGTTTACAACCTCACACAAAAAATTCAGAAAGCAAGTAAAATGATAACATATATATAGGCACATCTACCCTGTACTTAAGTCTGAGTTAAAAGTTTAACTCCGAACCAATGAAACCAACTTGCAAAAACTATCATCAAACTTAAGATAATCGTAAAAAAAGATACAAGACAATACTTGATTTGACTTCAATGTGAGGATACAGGCAGAGTTGCCAAAAGTTAGGCTTGGTCTTAGAAAAGATAAAACAACAAAGTCATATTATAGAGTTTAAGTTTCTGGCAACAATGTAATATTTTTTTTCCATTCTATATATTCCTTTATAACGTTAATGACTAAAGTCAGTGTTGATGATTTAGATTGAAGTTTCCGCTTCAATTAATCATAGCAAGAATTAAGAATACTTGTATCCAAAAAATTTCCCCAAGTCATGATTCCCTACTGTAAAAGTAAAAACTCAATATCAAATTAGCAATACAACATTCATCACCATATCATGATAGAAAAAAATAAGCCAATATAACTACAGATGTCTAATAATTCTCACCAGGAAGTAACTTGTCATAATTGAGCATATCCTCGAGGATATCCTCGCACTCCTTGGTGTCCTTCAGGAATCCCTTTTCGGTGGCCTCCTGGATCATGTCATCCCACTTCTTGTCGTCCATATTGAAGAACTCGTCCTTCATAAGTTTCTTCTCCACGTATTGCCGCGCATTGTAGAGGTCATCAATCTCTTCGTCCGTCTCGTGCATCTCCTCGAAATCGCTCTCGAACTCTCGGTCCTTGACCTCCGGCAAGGGCTTCGACCGCAGCTCCTCCAACAGCTCCTCGTCCGTGTTCTCGTGGTTCTTGTGCAGCCGCCGCTGAAGGATCGCCTTGAACACGTCTGGAAGCAACTCTTCATCGTCCTTCTCGAAGTACTTCTCCAGAAGGCTCTTCAGCTCTGAGCAAAGGTTCGATATTTAGCCAAGGGAACTGCTCGAATACATCGAGGGCGAGCAAAAGAATGAAGGGATCTTTTGTTACCTGCGTCGCTGACGTCCTTGAACAGGGGATCCGACTTGACGGCTTCAGCCAAGGTGGTGGGCGAGGTCCCGACGGCGAGATCGGAAGGAGGAGAGTTGGAATCGGAGGAGAAGGATCGAAGAGGGAATGCGAGGAAGGAGAGAGGAGAGGACGGGGCTATGGCAGCTACAGAGAGTTTGGGGGTCGCCACAGAACGGTGACGGCGGAGGAGGCCGCCGGCGACGATGCCGGCGCGACGAAGGAGATGGGATCGCATCGTTTACTTGCAATTGCGTAGGGTTTAGGGGGCAGTGATGCATCAAAACCTGGGAGTTATTAGCGAATAAAGAAGCCATGTCTATTTACAAATATGCTACTAAGAATTTTAGAAAAAAATATAGGATTAATTCAAATTTCGTCGAATAAGTATAGCCTATTTTTATTTTTGTTTACTATCTATTTTTTTCGTCGAATCAAGCATTTTTACATTCGAATAGGAGAAATAAATAAATTATGATTAAATAAATAATGTTCAAATTAAACTCGAGATATTTATTTCTAAATTTTAATATTACTCAAATATCTCTTGTTAAATTTATTTTTTTTATTTGCCCTCCTTTAGTTTGATATTTTAAAAATAAAAAATCAAATGAGACTCACCTTCACCTCCTTTGAAATTTGTGGGTCCCGTTTTATGTTTATTTTTTAGTAAATACAAAATTAAAGAAGGTAAAAAGTAAATTTGTATTTTAGTTGAGTTTCGATTATTTTATCTTCATTTGCAAGGAATTTGAATTTATAAATTCTTAGTTTTGGCATCTTGAATATTACATAATGTCAAGAAATATGGAATATGTCATCTCACTTAGGAAGGTCAAATCTATCGGTGTATAGGACTATTAGCATTTGACTAATACAATGTTCGGGCGGAAATAAAAAGGATAAATCCTCACTAAATGTGCTTCTCACTTAGGAAGATCATTAGATTGATGACTTTTAAAGAATCTAGCACGGAACACTAGGTGATGATGACTCGAGGGAAGCTCCAACAGATAGGTCATCATGGAAATGATTGTGGCATCCGTAAAATTTGTCTCCTTACATTGGTCGATGATGAGATAATTTGTCATGGGTCAAGTCATCCACTTGATTGGCATCTTGAAATTCTTCCGCCCATTGCACGAGACTTTGTGGTAGTCATTTTATCTTGTTATTCATTTTGGTCACAGGTCATGATAAGATTACGACATGAGTTTTGCCGCCAATGGATTTGGAATTAACTCATTTCTTTTTTGTTGCTAGTAGAATTACGATGAAAGGCACCACGACGTTTGATTTTGATCATGAGCTTTTAGATCCCATTTAGGCATTGACATTTTTGGTAGAACTTTTTTGCATAAGTTGCAATTGCATGGTTTCTTTGGAAGAGTTTGATAATGGCTTGACCGAAGTACCAAGACGGACAAGGAAGCATAGTTCCACCATAATGTGATAGTCATCCATTGGGATGATGGTCAGGTTGGCAAGTTTTGACCATGTACCAAGGCGCACTCAGGTGTCTTGGGTAATGATTGAGATCGACACTACATGCGAGTTCATCATCTTGGGTTTCATCTGGTCCCATAAAAGGGGAAGCTTGACTTTCTTTGTGCCAGACTTGGAGATGAAGAAGTTGGAAGCATTAGTATTCATGAGACCATTGAGCTCTTTCTATTGGCACCAACACCTTGGTGAAGAGAATTCCTCATTGGTTGGTCGTCTTTGAAATGAACATGATGTTGAAGGCATGCGACGACCCTCATGTACCTTAGCGACATGGGAGTCTCATCTGATTCTTTGTCATCTTTAAAAAAATAGCACTAGTTGACATTTTCTATATCGAGTCATTTGTCCAATGTGGACACTTAAAAATGTAGCAAAGTTTAAGTGACTTCTCATCCCGTTTGAACTTGTTCATCTTCTACATTATGGGTTCCTTGTCTAAGTCAATTCTTTGAGGGCTAGAACTTCCCCATTTTGATGACTTGGATTCTTCTCTCTCCACTTATACCATTTTCATAGAGTTTTACCGAACTTGATTTTGAATAATTCATTAGGGCTTCTATAATAACGACAATGGAGCAGAGACTAAGCATTCTTAATTATCCAACTACATGTGGCTCATGTCTCGAGGTCTCGAACTAAGACAATGAACAAGGTATCCTCGTCCACTCAAGGATTTATTAAGAGGAGCTCCAAAACTCCTTGATATATTACTTCAATGTGTCATTCAGTTGGAGATTGAATAATGTTATTTTTTCATCTAATGTGGGCTTTATGAGGGCAAAGATAGGTCTTAAGTTCCCAACATAATTTTTCTCATGTCTTAATGGGCGTTATACCGTTGTGGTTGGCATTGTTGCAATGGCAGCACCACAAGCTTACCATTCTCGATGGTAGAATGATGTGGTCCTCACCATCTTTGTCTTTAATGTTACGTCCAAGACCTCCAAGTACCTTCAAATGTTCCATAGAAAATCATTAATTTCCTTGAATGTGTGCTTGCCTTTGTTAGGGTTCAAATTTAGAACATTAATCCTTAGCTCATGGAAGATATTTGTTTCACTTCAACTATCATGATATAATAATCAACCTAAGCTCTTCTTTAAACTCCTTCAAATCTTCCCTAATGATGTCTCATATGGCGATCACGTTATTTGTGAAGGGCTTTTGTTGCTCTTTATGGCCACTTATATCGCTCTAAAGTCGCTTGTGGAGCGACGTCTCATCGTGCACAACCTTAATGTAGTCTTGCATCTCATCCATGTCTACCATGAATCAACTTAGGTGGGCTTTAGAAGAGAACATTGTCTCCTTTAATTTTGAGTGATCGCACTCTTCTCATGATAGTTTCCTAGGGTAAGCTTGAACGTTGGTCATCTCAAAGATCGATGTCATTTATGTTGTGGCGTTGCAGAGCCTCTATTGCCAAAAAAGTGTGGGGCACTACATGGGTGTACATGGACATGATAGGGGTGTATTGTGGGCAGGACTTGGCATGTGGACCATGTCCATCCAACGAGCGTCACTTGGTCCAAAATAGGAGAAATGCTTTAATACAATTTGTCATGGGGTCACTTTTGAGAGTGTTTGATCTTGTGCATCCTTCTCGACGGGTGTATCTGGACATGATACGGGTGTATTGTGGGCAGGACTTGGCATGTGGACCATGTCCATCCAACGAGCGTCACTTGGTCCAAAATAGGAGATGATAGAAATTCGTCTCGGTCTGTAAGTGTTACGGGTCGTGATATCTGGTCACGGCCCGTGATGGAGTTAGGTGTGCTGCTGTTTCTGGTCGTGATAAGGCTCACAGGGTGTGATATAGGGTCTCACGACCCATTATGGTATGTAATGGCCCATGATGGTAGAGGGATCTGGTGAATGGAGTTGGGTTCAAAGGCAACCAGACGCCTATATGACCGGGACTAAAATAGGAAAAAGGTAAATTTAAGACGAAAGGGAAATCTAACTAAAAAGGGTAAGGTTTAGGGAGAGTAGTTCTAATTTATA
>LTAE01009314.1:5949-18813 GCA_001647135.1 Pontederia paniculata
ATATATATATATATATATATATATATATATATATATATATATATCTTGAATATTTTAACATATATAAATTTTCTCAATTAATGTAAAAAAATTGTTAATAAATATTACTAAAATTATATAAGCCATAAATAATAATATTCAAACAGATGTTAATTTATATATTAAAATATCTTTTTTAATATAATCATACATATATAATTATAAAAATATAAAAGTGCAAAAAACTCATTAAAAAATCAATAAAATTTTTTAATTAAAAAATATGAGGGCCCTACCCACGTCCTTACCAAAAAAGTATAGCAATAAAGAAAAAGCTAAAAAAAGTACAAACATTGAAAAGAAAAGTTTGTATATATCTCAGTATATGCACATTGCTGTCGGTAGAGAAATAATGCACATTGCAGGAGTAGGATAACTCTCTGATGCATTCGATCCATTCCCCAACATAGAATTTATGTATCACCCTGAAGGCCTGAACAGTCTGTAGGGAAGTAATTAGATCCTGATCAAGAAGCTCCTTCTTGAGCTCGACCTCTGGAGACGATGAGTAGAAGTGGGAGCGGGAAGGTTGTCTGCGTGACGGGGGCGTCAGGCTTCATCGCTTCGTGGCTTGTGAAGCTTCTCCTCCAGCGCGGCTACACCGTGCATGGCACTGTCATCGATCCTAGTAAGTAAAGTAAAAGTGTGACTCTGCGTACTGCGAATTACCCCCTTTACAATGTTCTTATCACTTCTCAAAGTAATGCTCGACATGCATGCATATGCATATATGATCCCCATTAGCAAATCCGAAGGAGATCATGCACTTGCAAGCCCTGGACGGAGCCATTGAGAGACTGCATTTGTTTAAAGCAAACTTGTTAGAGGAAAGCTCATTTGATTCTGCAATTGAGGGGTGTGAAGGTGTTTTCCATACTGCTTCACCTTGTTTTCATGAAACAGTAGATCCACAGGTATGTATACATATATCAACAACCTGATCACAATATTTATTTGCTCATTATGTTTTCTTCGATCATACGTTTGGGTGATTCTTGACCTTCCATTTGTTGCTCTTTAGGTCGAGTTAATTGACCCAGCAGTTAAAGGGACACTCAATGTTTTGGCTTCATGCAAGAAGTTTTCTGTCAAAAGGGTGGTTGTAACATCATCAATGTCATCTGTCTCACAGAATGGTAGGCCAAGAACACCTGATGTAGTAATTGATGAGACCTGGTTTTCAGACCTGGAGTTTTGCAAGGAGAGAAAGGTTATTTTATAATCTACCTAATCACCCTGTAATTAGTTCCTAAATTAATCATCTTTGCACGTTTTGTTAGTTCCTAACCTGTGACTAGTTTCTGCACTCAGCAATGGTACACAATGTCAAAGATCATGGCTGAGGAAGCTGCCTGGAAATTTTCAAAGAAAAATGATGTGGATCTCATCACTATACATCCATCTATGGTTATTGGACCTCTTCTCCAGCCAATTCTTAATGAAAGTGCTTCTTTTGTGCTCAAATTGTTAAATGGTATTATATATGAAGAGTTTATTTATTATAACTAATTGCCAGAATAATTTTTTTCTCAAGCATAGCACAAGAATTCATATAATTTTTTATTTTATACTTTAAATTATAGGTGCATCAGTGTTCCCAAATGCAACTGGTGGGTGGGTACATGTCCAAACTGTTGCCATGGCACACATTCTAGCATTTGAAATGCCCTCGGCATCTGGAAGATATTGCATAGCTGAGCGTGTTGCACATTACTCGGAAATAGTAAAGATCATTCATAAAATATATCCTTCGCTCCAACTTCCACAGAAGTAAGCTATTTATATACTTTCAAACATGTTTGCCTCTTGAAAAAAAAAATGCTCTGATAATGCTCGTTTACCGAATGATCATGAGTTTTTGGTTTATTATGATCATAGATGTATTGCAAAGTTATATTATTATTTATTATTTTGGTAATTAAGATAACATTATGAATAAACTGAAGACTTGGTGATTGATTGTTGTTTACAATTCTATATAAAGGTACATTAGTTAGCAAGCTGTGATTATGTCATACAGAAAGGAACTAATCAGTCAAGAAATCATGGGAGTACGTATATGCTAAGGACTCACTGCAATGGAGGACTGAGATATCTGGATGTTCCAATAGTGCCCCTCAAGCTAGACCTGCTCTTGAGGTAAGGCTGAGTTTGTTCTCGTATAAAATAAAATTGGAAACTAGTAAGAGGCTTTGTCATGATGTCGGCGAGCTGGTCTTTTGTGAATATAAATTACACTAGATGGTCCTTTCTTAATATAAACTACACTCGCAATTGTCTGTTAGCAACTTTATCATGGACGAAGTGAAGGTCAATATCGACATGCTTTGATCGGGTGTGGAAGATGAGGTTGACGGTGGGGGTATGTGGCACCAATGTTGTCACACCATAGGATTGGAAGATGTGGTGAAGAATACTAATTTCAGCTATAAGTGAATGAAGTCATATTAACTCCGTTGTTGTGTCTGTGATGGCCTTGTACTCAAACTAAATTGATGAACGAGACACATTATACTATTTCTTGATTGTCAACAAAACCAAGTTGTTATCAAAATAGCCGCCAACAAATTTTCTATCATGTGCACTAGCCCAATCCCAAATTGAGAAGGCATGCAACTATTATTTTCTTGACTTTGATATATGAAGTCATAGATCGTTGGTAGCTTTGAGATAGTAAAGGACTTATTACACAATCAGCCAATTGTGTTCATGAGGTGAGTGTATAAACTGACACAAGAGTTTGATAGCAAATGACAAGTCAGGTTGAGTGAAGGAGAGGTATTGTAAGGCCCCGATGGTTTTGCAATAAATTATGGGATTGTCAAAAGGTTTGCCACGGTCAGGTGCATATTTAGTGTATGAGACAAGGAAATTCATAGGTTTAGCTTCAAGCATGTTGTTGCATTGGAAAAGATAACAAATGTACTTTTGTTGTAACAAAAGGAGATTGATTGTTGTGGGGATCACTTCAACTCCAAGAAAGTAGGGCAAAGGGAAGATATTGCGAACAAAAATGCGGCACTTAGTTGTATGACTAATTGAAGGTGAAGAACCTATAATTGTAAGATCATCAACGTAAACTAGGACATAACTAGTCATCTTTCCTCTTTGCAAGATGAACAAAGATGTGTGAGCAACAAGTACATGAAGCCATTCTTTTGCAAGAATTTCAAATGAAGCTTTAGGGCCCATTTTTACTCGTAGAGTGATTTTTGGAGAAGACATACATGCAATGATTAGGAAGCATCAATTGACCTTGGAGGTTATTCCATGAATATTTGTTCTTTCAAGTTGTCATGGAGAAATGCGTTTTTGATATCTAACAATCATAGGAGCCAATTTTTGTAGAATGCAACAAAAAGAAGGACCCAAATGGTTGAATGTGTGAGCAACAAGTACATGAAGTCATTCTTTTGCAAGATTTCAAATGAAGCTATAGGGCCCATTTTTACTCGTAGAGTGATTTTTGGAGAAGACATACATGCAATGATTAGGAAGCATCAATTGACCTTGGAGGTTATTCCATGAATATTTGTTCTTTCAAGTTGTCATGGAGAAATGCGTTTTTGATATCTAACAATCATAGGAGCCAATTTTTGTAGAATGCAACAAAAAGAAGGACCCAAATGGTTGCGAACAAAAATGCGGCACTTAGTTGTATGACTAATTGAAGGTGAAGAACCTATAATTGTAAGATCATCAACGTAAACTAGGACATAAATAGTCATCTTTCCTCTTTGCAAGATGAACAAAGATGTGTGAGCAACAAGTACATGAAGTCATTCTTTTGCAAGATTTCAAATGAAGCTATAGGGCCCATTTTTACTCGTAGAGTGATTTTTGGAGAAGACATACATGCAATGATTAGGAAGCATCAATTGACCTTGGAGGTTATTCCATGAATATTTGTTCTTTCAAGTTGTCATGGAGAAATGCGTTTTTGATATCTAACAATCATAGGAGCCAATTTTTGTAGAATGCAACAAAAAGAAGGACCCAAATGGTTGTTGGATCAAACCACTTGGTTGAATGTATCACCGAAGTCAACTCTTAGCATTTGATGAAAGCCTTTGTCCACCAGTCTTATCTTTGTGACAATTTATGCTGCCATTGGGATTGTATTTCATCTTGATAATCCACTGGAAACCAACAACATTCACATAGGGCGAACGAGGCATTAGAATCCATGTGCAATTGCGAATTAATGCAGTGAACTCATCAAATATTGCAATACGCTAGTGTGGTTCCATGTTAGCATTAGAAAAAAAAACATGTACTTAGATTTTTGGTAGTGGTACAGAGAGATTTGAGTCTACTCAAGAATCTATTAATTGTATTTTGTGAGCAAGGATTTGTGTGGTTGCAGAAAGAGTTGTTGGAGTAATAGTAGGTGAAGAAGAAATTGGGGGAGATGTGATGGAGGCAGGAGATGATGATATGTCGTTTGAAGTGGTAGTATATGTGGTTGATAATGATAGACACATCATACTTCTAGTTTATAGGGTTGAGAGGATGTGGGTTGGAAAATGGAATGTCTCTTCATTAAAACAAACATGCCACACAATGTATACATTTTTTGTTCTTCGTCAAAGCATTAATAGCCAAGGTCATTTGATAAATACTTGAGGAAGGTGCATAGAATCCCTCGGATAGTACAATTATGATTGTTGTATGGTGAATAAAGGGATAAGTAATGCAGGGAAAGATCATTCAAAAAGTTGTGGTTTGGAGGTTTCTCAAATAAGTGAGAATTGGGGACATAATTAGATAGAATAGGGGTGGTCATCTGGTTGATAAGGTGAAGCATAATTCTGACCATAGATTGCCAATAATGACATGGCATGCTGGTGTGAGTAATAATGTTAGTGTAATTTTAATTGCGTGTCTTATTTTGCATTCAACAAAGTCGTTCTGCTCACGAGTGTGGGCACATGCTAGATGATGAGCAACACCATGAGACTTGAGGCATAGAGAAAATGTTGAATTCTCTGTCATGATTAGTTTGAAGAACAATCAATTTTATATTTATTTGGCATTCAATGTAAATATGAAATGTAGGAAGAAAAGTACAAACATTTGATTTTATTATCAATTGAAGAAACCAAAGAAAAATGGCTAAAATCATCAATAAAGATTACAAAGTAGTGACAACCAGAGGTTGAGGCCATTGACGTTGATCCTCGGACATCTGCAAAGACTAATTGCATAAATGACATGTTTTTGTTATTCGTAGGTGGTAGATGAAGCATTGTGGCTTTTCCTTGAACATAGGTTGAGCAGCATGTTGTGAATGTTGTAGGCAAGCATTGTGGTGAAGGACTGTTTGGATAGTTCCTTTTATGTGGATGCTTGAGACATTCATGACAAGTGTTGTAGCTGTTTAGGCTACAGGATATGAAGGCATGATGGAAAGATGGTATAATAAATCTATAATTTTTTTTGTGAAGAACCATTGATTGTTGTTATGATCCTCAACAAGAAAATAAGTAGGATAAACTCAACGAACAATTATTGTCTTTGGTGATTTTTCTAACAAAAATAAGATGTTTCATTTGGGGCCTGCAAAATATTGTTCAGTAAACAATTTTTGTTGGAGAAGTTTAGAGCAAAATTACGAGTGTGGCAATCAGAAGCAAGTTGCCAATACCTAGTTGAACATGTACAATGCTATTGTATGTTTCATGGCTTGGGATGGTATGATTAATTGTACTGGTGTAAAAAAAACTAGTCCTGATAATCACCAATGATGGAGTTAGTCGATGAGGCGGATTGTGGTGAAATTATTACAGTAGCATGAGCTTGAGGTTTCAAGGACAACAAATGGTGATAGTGACAATAGTAAGGACTATGAACATATTTGATGGAAACAAGGCACATGCCACTTTTTCTATTATTTTGTCTAGGTCCTCAATTGTGATATCCACCATGACCTAGTTGAGCATTGTTGCTGGAGTAGTGGTGGAATTAATGAGGTTGGCTATCGGGGTGAATTGGTTAGGCTAAGAGTTTGCTTATAAGCATATATCATTATTGCTTAATATACTTTGCACTTCAAGGAAGGATGTGGGGGTTGTTCTTGCAAATAAGATGACGACAATGGTGTCGAAGTCTGGGTGAAGTTGTTGAATAATATTGCATTGAAGTGGAAGCAGACATAAGATATTCATTGTCATCAATGACTAATTTGTTGGCCAAGTACTTTGCCTACTGGAGAAAGGTGTTAATAGGAGAATCACCTTGATTGAAAATTTGCAACTACATCTTGATCTGGAGGAGACAAGTTTTATTGGGGAACCATATGCTTGTTCAAGTGCAAGCAAGGCGTGTATCAATGTTTTCATGATGGCAACGATGGCCATTACCTCTTTAGATAGAGAGAACAAGAGCTCATTCATTAGGACTAGTCTCGACATTCCCTTGTAGTTAGAGTAGAGGGAGGAGAAGAAGAAAGAGTGGCGGGGTTTGTTGTAAAGGTTTATGGTAGGGAATCCATCGAGGAAGACTTCGAGTTCAAAGTTGTTCATAAGTGGAATTGGCTAGGTTTCTAATAGGTAGTTTGACAAGGTGAGCTTAGGACCGAAAATGATGAGCACGAGCAACTGAAAGAAGGGGAAGAGAGGATGTTATTTTCAGTTGTTCCAAAGGCAAGGACTCAGAGAGGGAGGGAGATGACTCCACTCTATTTTTTTTAAAAGTCTAGTATTCATATGAATAAATTGAAGACTTGATTATTCATTGTTGTTTACAGTTCTATATATAAATACATTAGTTAGAGAGCTAGTTTTGATCTTAGTATATAAATAGGAACTAATCAGTTGATAAATCATGGTAGTGCAAGTTTAGGACTTAATGCAATGGAGGACTAGATATCTGGATGAATGACTAATTCCAATATACATAAATGCTTGAGAACTTTACTAAAGGATATAATTGATCGTGAAAATTATCAATAATTCTAGTTTAAAAAATCAAAATTGATCGTGCCATTTTTGAATTCATTACTTATGAAGAGTGAATCCTATTTTTTAACTAAAATTATTGATATAAATGTTAAATAGCATCAGTAAAGTGACTTTATACATTCATATATCACGTAAAATTTATAATCTCTTTCATTCCTTTCTTTTCCGCTACTATGTATACATATCCAAACTTTACCTTCCTTTCCCTTTATTTATATTAGAAAAGATTAATTCTTTTGTACTTCAATACCTTCTCGCCCTTAGCCTATTTTTTTTCTTTCTTTATAGATAAAGAAACTCAATGGTGGTGAAAAAAGGTAATCATTTATATTTTTCATATTAATCTTGATGACAATTATATGTGTGAATTGACAGATGTGCCGATGACAAACCCTTTAAACCAATATTCCAAATCTCAAAGGAGAAGGCCAAAAGTTTGGGCATTGACTTCATTTCGATTGAGAGGGCCATCCAGGAGATTATACAGAGCTTCATGGAAAAAGGCTTTGTTAATATTAGTGCTTGACAATTTATTTTCCTAAGTTAATAAGAAACAAGAGTACAAATGTGGCATGTTTTTTTGCAATTGCTTAAGACCCTAATAATGTTAAATTAATTGAGTTGTATTTGTGTTATTTTCAATATGTGAAGTTGTAATCAAAGGGTTACATCAATCATATCATTTGTGTTTTCTACGAGATATCTTGAAAAAACTAACATTTTTGTCTTAATTTATAAACATGTTTAAGAAGGTAGTGACTTATTAAAGGATTTATTTAAACATGCCTGTGAGACTTAGTTTGACTAACTTAACATGAGTATTATAAATTTTCCTCTTTCAAGCTATCAGACTTAAACGAGTAATTACATAAACAGTCATCCAACTTTTACCCATTCTCATTTCGATCACTGAACATCACATTGTAATCACATGTTCATCGAACTTGGAAAATTTTACATGCGCGATAAAGTTCTTATGTGGTTGTCACTTTTTTTTCTCTCTTCGTCACATCATTAATCTCTCTCTACATTAAAATTTATATTAATAAAATAAAAAAAATTCAAAAAACACAATCCTGCTAGGCTTCAGCCTCTTATTGGAGGAGGAAGAGCTCCTGCTTGTTGACGAAAAGGGTAGCCCCTTATCGAATGAGAGAAAGCTATTGGCAAGGAAGAGGGACAACACTTGTCGGCACAGAGGGAGAGGTGCTGCTCTCTTCTCTCTATGCGACGCGAACGAGTAAGGAGGGGTGTGTTCCCCTCCTCTCTCTGCGCGTGCAGAAAGAGAGAGAGAGGGGTGGGTCACCCTCCCTACTACTCCTCCCTCGACGCCGGTGAGGGAGGAGGAGGGAGTGCGAGGCCCTTCCCGTGCGCTGCGCGTGCAGAGGGAGGGTTGGGGGGCGACGTCCCCTCCTCCTACCTCATCACCAATGAGGGAGAAGGAGGAGGAGGGCGACACCCTCCACCCTCGTATCTTCACAATCAAGAAAGGGAGAAGGAGGGAGGGTGAAGCCCTCTCCTCCCTCGCCGGTGCTCGCCTCCGCCCCCCTTCATCGTGCCCGTAGACTTTCTGAGCCAGTGACAATATTTTTAAATTTTTTTACTAATTTATTATTTTCGATGTAGGAGAGTATTTGATACATAGAAAAGAAATGTGTGTGTGTGTGAAGGAGAGAAAAATACATATTTTGATGCCACATAAGCAAAGCGACCTAGAAACCGAGATAATCGGTCATTATGATTATGCGTGAAAAGTTTTTCAAGTTGAATGATCATCCTATTGCGAAATTTAATAACCAAAAAGTGATAGTGGATAAAGTTGGATGACTATGCGTATAACTTACAGTCATTTATTATTTTTTTAGTGGGTAAATAGCAAAAAAAACTTTCTATGTTGTTTCTTTGTGGAGGAGGGCCCCAAAATGTAAAGACGAAAACATGGAAGAGATCTCACACACGCAATATGAGATTTAAAATTATAATACACTTCATCATTATAGTTTTCAAAAATCAAGGAATAAACAATTGATGTAGCATGTTTAACATTATCCTTAACTATACATACTAAAAAATTGCATTATATTTTAATAAAAAATAATTAATTTGTTAATCAATTAATTTGATGTAGCACGGTGCTCCCTACTTAAATAGGGAGCACCTTCCTTTTTTCCTATATATATATGCAATACATTAAGTAGTTGACTTCAAAATAAGTTTGAGAAAAAAAAATATCTGAACTAAAAAAAATATTTTTATACTTCTCTATTATGAATTGAGAGGTCTTGAATTTGATTTTCATTAATAATTCTTTTGTTACTAGACCAATGCGCTCCTCTAAAATCCAGAAAATTCAATATCATACAGATATTACTTTGTCCGTAAATGCACGTATTATGCATATTACACAATATTTCTTTCATAATTATACGTGTGATGCCATTTTCTTTTTCTGCATAACTATATCTGACTCCATCTATTTTCTCATAAGTATACATAATATAGTTGGGCTTAAAAAAAGGGGGCCTTCGCCCCTCTCAAGCACACTATGACTTCGTCCCTAGTTTGTTGCATATGATTTAAACTTTTCTTTATAAACAAAAATTATATGGGTAGCGAGGTACAAGTACTGCAATTTAAGCTTTGCTTTAAATTATGTGTAATAAATGCCTATGGAAGTTTATACCCCCGAATTTACTACCCAAAAACAAAAAAACAAAACCTGAATTTTGTATTAGACATATATTATTTTCATTATAGCATTAAGATCTCCCCTTAAATAAAATATAATTAAATTGTAAATTATTTGGTATTTATTTCAAAATATTTTTTTTATATATGTTAATTTTCAGATTATATTTTTTGCTCGCCTGTTTTTTCGGTTCATGGTCTTTCACTCTCACTCAACCGCTTAGTAATTTTTCACCGCTAAAGCTGTGTTTGGGAGAGAGCGATCTCCCTCTAAATGCTTTATAATCAAGCGTTTTATGAGTGAGAGAATAGTAGAAGGTAAAGTTTTGGTAATTTGTCAAACAGAGCCTAAATGTTAAATTGGCAAACAATAACCTCTTATACCTATAAATTTTGGTGGAAAAGGTATAATGATACCAATTACCAACGAGTCAGAATGAAATGGTAACCGACTTTTTCTCGTGTAAAATATTTTTGCTGAGAGCTTTATCCAATACATGCTCGGATTAAACAAAAAATTAAAATAATTTCATTTGTTAAGAAGATAAAACGTGTTAAATTGAATATTAAAGCAATAAAAAATATTATTATTATTACTTACAAAATATGTAACAAAATAGAATGACACATTTTATTTATATTATAAACATACGAACAATGTCATATTACAAACTTATATTTTTTTCACATTAAATAATTAATTATATGAATTATGTATTATTTGGTCATAAACTTAATGCAAAATTTTTTTTTGTTGAACATGCCTGTCTAAAGAAATTGCATTTTCGTTATTTAAGAAATAAATATAATAATATTTATTTTAGATAACTGAAAATTAAGATTATGAATAAAAAATGATAAAAATATCAAAAGAATAATATTGCAGTTTGTTATAGCAGTTAATTTTAAAATAATAGGTGGTTTAATGTATGACATGCCTTATTAAATAAATTGAAAAAGGAGTTTATTAATATATCGGATTAGTTATTATATTAATTAGTGATAACTGAATTATAACAGCTCAAATATAAATATTACAAGTAGTAAAAAATATAAAATGAAAGTTGTTTCTTGAGAATCGATGCTACTCCCAAAAAATACCATCTGTCACCCAATCTTTTTTGTTGTGAATATTCTTACTCTTGTCTAATAAAATGGAGTGATAATAGCATTTTCGAAATGGAAAAATATCAAGTTTTTACACTTGACGAGTGCTGAAAGGGAATCACATTAACAGGATATCTACTCCATTGTCTCGGATATCTACTCCATTATTATTCCGGTCACGATCATAAGGTTGATCGCTTAAATGCTAACATATTAAAGATATTCGTTTTTACATATATGTGTGCATTGCCATATCGACATCAGTTGGCGTGCTAATATTATTCTTGTATAATTGTCTTCTTTCACACTCCTACAATAGCCGTGTTTGTCAACACAAAAAATAGAGGTTGGACTAGAGTTTAGAAGTTTGACTTTGTCAAATTGCTATTTTTTTATAACTAAGTGTTTGATAAATTATTTTATAGTTTAGCGGTTAGTGGTTGGATCGTAGGCTATTTTTATTAGCGTTTAGCAGATGAAAAATAGAGGTTGAACTTTTATACCCAATTTATCCTTCTTTGTTATTAGAACTTTTATTAGAGTTTGAGTTATGAATATAACTATAAATACTTGTTAACATTTAAATATTATTGACAGTGGTACACATAATTTTGTAAATTTAAATTTTTTATTTATGCAAGTATATTTAGTTAAAAAAATTATTCTAAATTAATTATCATAAATCGCATAAAAAGTTTTTAGAAAATACATAATATTATAAATTTAAATGATTTATATAAATACTTGTTAACATTTAAATATTATTGACAGTGGTACACATAATTTTGTAAATTTAAATTTTTTATTTATGCAAGTATATTTAGTTAAAAAAATTATTCTAAATTAATTATCATAAATCGCATAAAAAGTTTTTAGAAAATACATAATATTATAAATTTAAATGATTTATCATATTAATGTATTAAGTCTATTTACGTCATTTTATAGTTATCAATTAATTTTATCACCATATTTATCAAATATTTTTTTATTATCATCTTAATGAACCGCTAAATATTAACCGCTAATAATTAACCGCTATCCGCTAAATAAACCTCTATCCGCTTTTAAACCGCTATTCGCTTATAAATCCGTTATTAATGTCAAACACAACTAATATTGAAGGTGGTGGCCATCAATTGGAAAAAAGAAGTGCATGAAACAAAAAAAAAGGTTTGATAAGATATGGGATGAATTCTGTTATTATCACTAAATTGAGCATTTGAGTTATCATGCATTAAGGTTATGCATTTGACTAGAGGCACTTTAATGTTGTTGGACTTTGCATTTACCGGAGGCCGCCTCCTCAAAAAAAATTTAAATGGTTTCATTTCTAAGTACAATTTTCATGTATTTTATGTATTGATTTTGGTCCTCTCATGTACTCAACTTCTTTTCAGTCTTCCACTGCTAAAAAAATTAAATTGTTAAAAATAGCTTTCAAATTTTTATTTGGTTATTGATTGAAATTTGTAATGGGTAAATAATGAGAAAATTTCTTAGTGTAGACGTAAAACATGAAGCATGACGTGAGAATGTGATAGGTTACAGATCAAGAGATTTATGTCCGTCGCACATCGACTAAATTTGTTGTACCTAAATTTGTTGCCGTGTCTGGATGTGAGCTATTGATGTGGGTGGGTTTGATGAGGAATTCGATGCCTGTGATAGGTTCAAAACTTTTCATTGTTGTCGTGCTAAATTTGTTCACGTCTTCTTTCATAATTATACAAAACTAAAGGGATGGAAATGAAGCAGTTGGCTTCGAATTTCAAATGAATAGTTAATTTAATAAATTAGAATAAATTAAAATATATTAATAAGTAAAATTTAATGAACATTTGAATAAAATATGAAAATATAAAAATTATAGCAATCAATTATTTTTTATTATATATTGAATATAAGATAATAAAATATTTTCTTACAAGATAGTAATAAGTAATATAAATAATCTAAAATATAATAATAAATTTTTTTTGAACTTATTAAAATTAATTTAAAAACAAGTGGTAAAAATAGTGAGATATTAATAGTTTATAATTATATTTTTAAGTAAGGATAAAAT
>LTAE01009315.1:3891-18811 GCA_001647135.1 Pontederia paniculata
TTGATTAGCATGTTGAGAGTTGATTCATCCAACTTCGAAACTTCTTAAATGATGATACATTGAATCATTGGAAGTTTCAAGTCTTCATTCCACCTATCTTTTCATCACTTAAACAACTTATTAGTAAACACAAATCAATCAAAAACATAAAATAGAATGATCAAATATTAACATGAAGTTTAACACATAGAGATGTCTTTTCCAAATTAATCAATTTTGGATAGTTCTAATTACTCGAGGTTTGTATCATCAAAATATAATGATTTAAGGCATAAAGCCTAATATTCCAACAAGAGATTCTACTTGACGGCTAGAGTTTTGTGGAAGAAAAAATAAATTATCAGAATATCTTTCTTAGGGGCCTATTTATACAAATTCTAGAGCTTTCTAAGTTTTAAACCAACTCAAATTTTATTATTTAAATTTGATCTTAATAAAACTAATAAATGTCATTATTTATTTATTACTAATTTTAAAAAAAAATTGTTTGGGTAGGGTGTTACAGATTATTGGCACAGGAAAAGTTTTCTTGGTCTTCTCTCATGTGAAGGAATTGGGAGTGTCATCCATAGGCGAGTGAGTGCATGATCCCACAGTCCAAAGTTGGACTGCCATTTCCCCCTCTGAATAATGAAAAGAGGTGAAAAAGAAAATCTTTCCTAGAAAGAAAATTGAGCTCATATTTTTTTATCGATCACCAAACGAGGTACAAATTTCTCATATGAGGGGCAATTTACTTCAAGCACTTAATTTCCACAAAACAATATCATCCATTCATACTGGAAAATCAATCATCTATTAATAGATACAGCCAACTACAATTGTAATTTACATTTTCAGCAGTTCATAAGTGAAAAAAAAATGTATAAAGTCGGTTCAGATAGATTTCTGTAAAACACATTATGAGCTAAAAGGTCACCTTCTTCCATTGAGAAGCTTTTATCAATAAGTTCACAAGATTATAACTGATGACCATCTTGCATTCCGTCTTCTTCCTCTACCACAAATCAAAATAATATAAAAAGAATACTATTTTAAATGAACTAGGACAAGATTATAAAAAGTTATTTAAAATGATGATCTTGTCTAAAAAGATTCATTCACCTTAATTTCATCAATTAGTGAAATAAAAAAAGTATAATTTGAAAGTATTAATCACCACTCCAAAATTTTTATTGTTTGATTTAAATTACTTCATTCATCCGACTTTAATCTTATTCCTCTTAATACCACAATTCAAATAAATCTTAAGAATTATTAAAACTTGACGAACACACCTCTCATTCATGAGGCGAACTTTTTCGTCTTAATTTATGATGGATATTTTTTTTATCTCAAACTACTTTTATGCGAGTGTTTTCCGAATGTATAATGCAATCGATTAAAAGTTCTATCGCAAATTATCATTTGTGATGAATTTTATTAAATTTGAAACAAACAAATATGTGGCAAATTTAAAATTTTCTTATAGTGTCCGTCTAATATTCTCAACACATACCACACTATACCATATTTTCTAAAACAAAATTTAATTTATTGCACCTGTCTCAGATATGGTATATGTTTCATTTTTCATCTTGTATGATGAAGTTATCGAACGATTTTATCTAATATTTTGCACTTTCCCTTATATTTTTTGCAACATTTTTTCATCGTATTTTGTGGTAAGAAAAGTAGAAGTTTATATAAACTGACAATTACGTCTTCCAAACTTATCCGTACGCAGTGCATAAAAAAGTAAACTTTACTGTTTAATTGCTTGAGAATACTCAGAATAGTAATCCATGCCCTCTGAACTTTTTGCTTTATGAAAAAGAATAGCAACCCACGTAGATCCTTGCATCCTAACAGGTAAACTCATGAAAACAGTCGAACAAAAGTAAGCAAAAAACGGCCCGCGTTGCGTCCAAAACGGATCGTGTCTGGCCGGTGAAAAATGCGGCTCTTTAGATGATGATGAGAGAGAACACGGTCGAGGTGGCAACGATCGCTACCGTGTTCGTCTAAAAAAACAAATAGAATATTAAGAAAACGACAGAACTGGGCGCGTGAACAACACTGCCCGAGTCGGCTATGGGACAGGACACGACCGAGTCTATGAAGATCACGACCGCGTTCTCGAGAAAAATAATAAAATACTCAAACAGCAGCGCAAAGGGCTCGGAAAACAAGGAGAAAGAACACGGTCCGTGTTCAGTGGCCGAGAAATTTAATAACAAAAATCTGAAAATCAAATGTAGATAAATCCAAAGGTTATAAGTTGTTTTTCCTAATCATAGTCCTAGAAAAAATTTATTGAGAATGATGAAGTTAGTAAAAGTAATAATGGACAAAATATTGATATTAATAAGACAAAGGTAACTAATCCCATGTCTATAAATGTTCCATTATCTTGAAATGTTCAAAATATTGTTAAAAATGTTGAACAACAATTTAACAATAACAAATAAAATAATAAAGAGTGAATACTGAGTTGTCGATCCCACAGAGACTAATGAAATTAAAATCTGAAATCTTATATGAAAACTTGAATAGAGAAGTTCTAAAGGTTTGTTTTGAAAAGATAAAAAAAGAAAAAGATAAAAAGATGAGATCAAAGTTCTTCAAAAGTTTAAAAAGATAAATAGATTAGATTAGTTAGGGATAGAAGTTTGTTTCACCACTGTTATCTTTTGGATATAATCAATTAAAATCTCTAAATGTTGGATGGCAGAAGGATTGATTTCAATATATAGGACTCCTTTCAGATGACCTAACTATTTTAATCATGATTCAAATCAGGAATATGTGAAAATATTAATCCCAAAATTAATTAAGTTAAAACACGATGAAATCAAATCTTAAATTACTGGGCCTCTCTCGAGTGAATAGCAACCCACGTAGATCCTTGCATCCTAACAGGTAAACTCATGAAAACAGTCGAACAAAAGTAAGCAAAAAACGGCCCGCGTTGCGTCCAAAACGGATCGTGTCTGGCCGGTGAAAAATGCGGCTCTTTAGATGATGATGAGAGAGAACACGGTCGAGGTGGCAACGATCGCTACCGTGTTCGTCTAAAAAAACAAATAGAATATTAAGAAAACGACAGAACTGGGCGCGTGAACAACACTGCCCGAGTCGGCTATGGGACAGGACACGACCGAGTCTATGAAGATCACGACCGCGTTCTCGAGAAAAATAATAAAATACTCAAACAGCAGCGCAAAGGGCTCGGAAAACAAGGAGAAAGAACACGGTCCGTGTTCAGTGGCCGAGAAATTTAATAACAAAAATCTGAAAATCAAATGTAGATAAATCCAAAGGTTATAAGTTGTTTTTCCTAATCATAGTCCTAGAAAAAATTTATTGAGAATGATGAAGTTAGTAAAAGTAATAATGGACAAAATATTGATATTAATAAGACAAAGGTAACTAATCCCATGTCTATAAATGTTCCATTATCTTGAAATGTTCAAAATATTGTTAAAAATGTTGAACAACAATTTAACAATAACAAATAAAATTTGAATGATAAAATCATTCCCGAAGAAACTAACTCACAAACATCACAAGCAGATGAACCACAATTAATTTCATTAAGGAGGTCACAAAGAGAAAGAAAGGTAATTTCAAATGATTATATGGTTTATTTACTTGAATCAAATTTTGATATTGGCAAATATAGATCATAAATATGTGTTCCTTTTAATGCACTCTACCATTTCTACCTGTGGTAGTTACAATGATGGATGTGTCAAATAACAGTTTTCTATAGCAAGAGCATATAAAGAAGTCTAAAGCAGTAGTGGTCACTCAAATGTATAAAACATTATTATATTGTGATTGCATCAATCAGAATGGATCTTCAATTTTGCATTTTACTGAAAGCTATCTAGGAGTAAGCTTCATGTTGTGACTGTACAATGTCCATATGCAAGTGAAAAAATAAAACAGATTTTGAGTAGTTTTCGAGTGAAAAAATGGAAGAAGTGGTACTCCATAAATGGACCATAAAGATTCAGGAATGGCAATAAAGTTGTGCATACTGTTGATGGTACTCGAACAATGAAGAGAAGATATATATAGTCTGTGACGCTTTTTTCCATATATACTTTCAAGGTTTATAAAAGAAAAAGAAGAGAAGATATATATAGTCTGTTCCTTTCTTGAAAACAACATTGCTACAGTTTTTTCTACCAAAATAGAAGAAAAAAACATCTTTTGCTCAGATATATTTTTCAGTTCTTTTCCAAGAACTACTAACACAAGACAAAACACAAGATTTACTACACACTACATACCACAAAGTTGCTTGTATATACTCAAGAAAAGAAGTAACTCCAGTAAAGAAGTCATAATCTTATAGATCAAAACTTCCTCATTTTTTTGTGGAACCAAAACCCTCCTCTTTTAGCCCCAAAAACAGCTTTCTCTACACAAAAAGGATCTTAATCGAGCTGGTAAATCCTCAGATTTAATTAAGTCCGGCCCTCATGACGTACTCCCCAAAAGAAGAAATAGTTAATACCCCCAAATTCCACTCAATACTGCAAACTCTGCTGGCAGCATCCCAAAATTTAATCAATAACATTTAAAATTCAGAAAAAAAAAATGCTACTGACATAGTAGAGCAACGGAGTGGCTAGAACCGGCGAAGACGAGCAGCACCTTGCGGACGGCCGCCAGCGACGTCGAATCGTCGGAGCTGTTCATCTCCTCCTCCATCTTCGCTCTCGGCCTCTGCGTCGTTGGAGAAAAATAGCGTAGAAAAGAAATCAAAAGCTTTACTGCGGCGGTCGTCAGCTTTTTTTGACCGTTGGGACAATAAATTTCTAACTTTTTAGTCCGCTCGTCGTTATTAATTTACATATAAGTCCTCGGGGGCGCAAAATCCTAAAACCTGGATTTTTTTTGTTTATAAATCAAATATTAAGAAATAGTGCCGTGAAAAATATAATAATAATAATCTCTTCTTTTCAGAAACTATTTGAAAAAATAATAGAACCATTTTTTATCATTAAAAATGAATATTTATTTATCATTAGCAAGAATACCATTATTTCATTTTTTTCCCCTTTTTCAGTCATTTTTCATTTTTTTATTAATATTTTTTATCTTATTCACACTTCATTTAAATACTATATATTTTATTCTTAAATAACACAAGAATAATAAATTAGCCGAATAAAATTTCTAATTTTTACCTCTTAAATAAATAATACTCCGATCAAATAGCACATCAGATTTTTTTTTTGCACATAAACACCTCATTTTTTTCGGTTAAATCTTCGTAAGATCAACTTTTATTCAACATCAGAATATGGTTTATGTGGTGTTTTGCCTCACACAAAACAACAATAACAATAATAATGCACAAATTTATTATGACAAATACAATGAAATGAGATAAAATAACTTCCGAAAAGAAAAGAAATCTTAAAGAACTATTGAGATCGAAACTCAAAATCATTATGTGGTTTTATCCTACAAAGATTATTTAATTTTTAATATATTCTCAAAACTCAATTAGAATTTTCGGTACAAGAATTGATAACAAAAGAAATCGATATGTAATTGCTTATAAATTTAAATGAAAGAGACTGAAAAAAAAAAGAAAGACGTTAACTTTGATTTAGTTGAATAGATAAAAGGAGTGGTTTTTTTTTCACCTTTGTCAATGAGGACAATACAAGATTAAAAATTAACAATGGAAAAAGATTACATATATTAGATTTTGTTCTATATAAGAGAATATTGAGGTTAAGATGATACTATATCTAATTAAAATGTGCCTAAAATAGAAGATCTAATATGGTAATATATGTGCTAAATATTATTGGGTTAAAATGGTATGTTGGTAATATAATGTACCCACGCCTTTACTTCTAAACATTAATAGCATAGAAAAGAAATCCAAAGCTTACCTGCGGGCGGTGGTCGTCAGCTTTTTTTTTCGACCGTTGGGACAATAAATTTCTAAACTTTTTAGTCCGTCCATCGTTATTTATTTACATATTAGTCCTCGGGTGCGCAAAATCCTGAAACCTAGAGTTTTTGGTTTATAAATAAAATATTTAGAAAATAATGCCATATAAAATAAAATAACAATAATCTCTACTTTTTGAAAACTATATATTTTTAAAATATTAAAAATGACTAACTATTTTTATTATTAGCAAGAATAACACCATCTATTTTTTCCCATTTTCAGTCATTTTTTTAATACTATTTTTATCTTATTCACTCTTCATTTAAATGCTATATGTCTTTCTTCTTAAATAACACAAGAATAATAAATTAGTCAAATATTTTTTTTATTTTTTACCTCTTAAATAAAGAATACTCCAATCAAATAGCACATCAGAACTTTTTTTGCACATAAACACCTCATTTTGTTCTGTTAAATCCCCGTATGATCAACTTTTATTCAACATCAAAATACGGTATATATGATGTTTTGACTTGCACCAAACAATAACAACAACAACAACAACAATGATGCGTAAATTTATTATGACAAATATAATGAAATGAGATAAAATAACTTTCAAAAATATTAAACAACTCTTGCGATCGAAATTCGAAATCATTATGCGATTTTATCCTACAAAGATTATTTACTTTTTAATATATTCTCAAAACTCAATTAGGATTTCCAGTATGAGAATTGATAATAAAAAAAATTCGATATGTAATTGCTTACAAATTTAAATGAAAGAGACCGAAAAAGAAATAGTTTTTTTTCACCTTTGTCAATGAGGGCAATACGAGATTAAAAATTAACAATGGAAAAAGATTACATATATTAGATTTTGTTCTATATGGCCCCGTTTGGAAACTCGAACCGTGGGTTCTGGCTCTGGTTCCTATCTGATTCTCCAAACGAGGTGACGTTTTGAGGAACCGGATAGGCTGGAACCCCGAGTCACGTGACCCGGGGTTCCAGCTGCCGGTTCCTGCTTTTTAGCAGGAACCGGCACACTGCAACAGCAGCGTACGCTGTTGTTGCAGTTTTTTTTTTATTTTTTTTTACTTCTTTTACACGCTGCAGCTTTTTCCTTTTTTTAAATTTTTTTTATTGCTAATATTATATAATAATAGTTTTAACTAATATTTTTACTTAAATAATGTTTTATTAATTTGCATTTGAAACTAAAATTATTTTTATGAAATAATATTATTAATTCATAAGATTAATTTTATATTATTTATTATTTATATTTTAAAATAGATTAATAGATATATTTTACAAAAGTTTTAAGAAATTATTAATTGGTGAGAATAATTTTATATTATTTATTAAATATTTTTAATAGTCTTAATTGTTATTATTAACAAAATTTTTATGTAAATATTAATTCATGAGACTAGTTTTATATTAATTATTAAATAGTTTTAATCAATATTTTTAATATTTTTTATGAAAATATTAAATTATAAAATTAATTTTATATTATTTATTATTTTTAATATATTTTAATAATAATAGTTTTAAAAATAATTATTTATTATAATTTTGTAAATAATTTAAATTTATCTTTTATTAAAAAAAAATTTTATATTTTTGGTTCTCACTTTTCATCCAAACACCCGTAGAACCTACACTATTAGAACCAATATATCAAATCAAACTATTCACTAGAATCCGGAGAACCCCCGATTCTACTTGCCAAACAGGGCGTATAAGAGAAGATTGGGGTTAACATGATATATGTCTATATCTAATAAATATATATTTAAAATTTATATAGATCTGTGCATAACTGCTCTGACAGAACAGATTGCCCACAGGAGAGGATCGCCCCAAGGCGATATACTCCTGTGTCTGACGGGCGGAAAATAATTTTTTCAAATTTTTAAAGTTTGCAGCTAATATTTATTGGATCTTAGTTTAAGATCTAATATTGTCCGTCTCAAACTGAGGTTGATTAATTTGGCCTCAAACTGAGATGAATGATTTTTTTTAAAATTTACAATGGATTAGTCCACCTCAAATTAAGGCAGATTTTTTCGTCAATTTTTTTATTTGCAAATTACTTTTATACTAGTATTATTTGGACGTCCGCAATTGATCACAATTGTGTCATGAATTATCATTTGTAATAAATTTTATTAAATTTGAAGTGGAAAATTTAATCATAAATTTTAAATTTTTTTATAGTGACCGTCTAATATTCGCAGCACTTAGCACTATATCATATTTTATAAATAAAATATAATGAATTGCACTTGTCTCGCACATTGTGTGGACCCACATGAAGGGTGGGGGCCCTTGCCTCCCCCCTCCTCTCCAATTTTTCCATGTATAAAGGATATATATATATATATATATATATATATATATATAACATTTTTCTATCGTATTTTTTGGTAAAAAAAGTAGAAGTTTATATAAACTGACAATTACGTCTTCCAAACTTATCGATACGCAATGCATAAAAAAGTAAACTCTATTGTCTAATTGCTCGAGAATATTAATCCATGCCCTCTATTTTTTGCTTTATGAAAAAAAAATAATTATAAAGGGCATGCAATTAGTTTAAGAATAAAATTTATCTGGGTGAAATAAGTGCAGTTTAAGCTATTAAATATTGTAATTAAAAAAGAATACGAATCAGAGTGTAAGTGCAGAACATGCACCTGCCATCATCATCATCATAAAGTTAATATATAACAGAGTACGAATCAGAAGAGGAGTCGAAGTATTCTTCCGGAAGTTGTTCTTCTCCTTCCTGAAACGAATCGTACTATAAATCCAATTCAGATCCTTGTCTTGTAAACTGCACAAGGATATGATCACTATAAATATGCATCACATCAACTTCTTCTCCTACGTAGATCTCGTTTAATTCTTCCACAATGCGGCGCTCAGCCCTCGTCATCCTCGTCTGCTTCCTTCTCTCAATATTCTCAGGAGCGGCGGCGTCGGCCAACACCATCATCACTGTCGAGAACAAGTGCCCATACTCCATATGGCCCGGCGTCTTCTCCGACCGGCACTCCGATGCAGTTGAGAACGCCGGCATCACCCTCCCCCCCGGCGCGTCCTTCCCCGTGGCAGCGCCCTATCTCTGGAAGGGCCGCATCTTGGCCACCACCGTCTGCTCCTTCAAGCCTTCCACCATCGACTCCGGTGATACCGCATGCAACGGCGCCTATGACCCCAATATCCCGGCCACGCACGTCCAGTTCAGCCTCGGCAGCTCGGCGAGCAACGCAACGGATTACTACTCCATCAGCCTCGCGGACGGCTACAACTTGCCCGTCAAGGTGGTGCCACAGGGGCTCAACGGGAGGGACAGCGACTGTTCATCCGTTGAGTGCGTCGCGGACATCAACGACCAGTGCCCAGCTGACCTTCGGGTGACGTTGCCAAACGCCCCGGCGACGGTCGGTTGCCGGAGCGCGTGCCAGACATTCGGGATGGATCTTGATTGCTGCAAGGGGAAGTTCGAAAACCCCAGACTGTGCCCGACGACGCAGTACACCAAGTTCTTCAAGGAGGCGTGCCCGCAGGCGTCGAGTTACGCCCAGGACAGGCCTGTTGCCCCTCCCGTCTGCTCCACCGCGGCCACGCCTTCCTACAAAGTCGTGTTCTGCCCTGCTCCAAGAGCCACAAGCGAGCATATGCTCAAGGATGAGGGACTTGCGAAGCCACAAGCACTCTCTTCGCTCAACCTTACAGGTCTCAAGAACTTCCTCTTCCCTGAGGTCATGGCTGTCAAAATGCAAAGCTCTTCGGCGTTGAGATTGGCCGCCGGAATCCAAAGCTCTTGGATGCTAATCGTGGCCGGAGTTATGGCGGCGATGTTAATGGTTACATATCTGATACGCTGAGTATTATGTAAAGTTGAAGACCTGTCTCAACAACTCCCAATGTTCAGGAGAGCATAAGCAGAGGGATTATTTTAATGAGAATTACCAATAGAATTTCCTTGTAAAAAGATTATTGTTGGATATTATTATATAACAAGTCTTTATTTTTGGTAAAATTATATAGCAAGTCTTTGGTGAGTTAGTGCTCTATTTTACCTTATGAATTGCTTGACATTGAAACGAGGAGGTTGTTGAATCTTTGAGATAAAAGAACATCTTTCAAACACAACATGATTTTTTAACTTTTATGTTCTTTAGACAACCAAATATAATAAAAAATTCTTGAAAATAGTATTCTTAGAATATAGCTTCTATTTGCAACATATTTTTCTTTTCAATTTTTTAGAGAAAAGAAAATGTTAAGTGCTGATGAATATTTGGTTTGACATTTTTTACCAATAAGTTTCATGTATAAGTGAAAAGGAAAGTCTATTAATACCCTATGTCCTTGAAATATGAAATTTGATATTTGTGCCGATTGTTATAGTTGTTGAATCTTAATTCGATTATAAACTATTTTTCGATTAAAGACATCCTCGCATAGGGAGATCTCATTGTGCAGATAATGAGCCTGAGGTTCAAAGGGAATTCATGGAGGAATGATCTTCTCATGGGGGTGTGGAGGGAGAAACCATCGTCCAAAATTTTTAGGATCTATTATATTTTTTAATTAAAATTTCACATTTTTTATGATATCATATTTTTAGAGGAATTTTAGAGTCTTAATTTGCTATAAATTCTTTTTTTTTAAAAAATACATATATAAACTCTCTAGAATTAAAAATAGGAGTTTGTTGGCATCATTATAATCCTCTCTTTCAATAAATTTGTCTCCGTCCAAAACATAGCTTTGTTAAAGATAAATCCCATAAATACGATTGATGGTCGAATCAGGATGTCAATTAGGTCACGATTAAATTGGATCAACCGAATTAAATCAAATTTTATTAAAATTGATAATATATTTGAAAAGAAATACATATATGAAATAATAAAAATTAACAATGATTTACATATATTCATAAAATAATAAAATACTCAAATGATAATTTACTCTTTAATAAATTTAAGTAGATTAATTATAAATATTATTATAATAGTATTCATCAATAAATTTAAGTATATTAATTTCTAAATATTATAATAATAATTGTATATTTATTTATGCCTAACACCACGCCCTCCTTATTTCTTTATTATTTACATTAATTATTTTTCTCTTAATATTTATTTTCCGTCCACAAATACTCATTTTTTTCTTATTATTTCACCTTTAACTTTTACGATTGTTATTTTCATTCCTCTCTCTGTATGAGTATTTTTATTTCTCCTTGTATATTCAATATTCTTTTATTATTCTTTCTATTTTTGCAACAATTAATAATTAGCTCTTTTGAATTGTGAATTGGATAAATTCCACCTCAAATTTAGACAATTTTTTATATCCGCCTCAAATTGCAGCGAATTTTTGTTCACCTCAAATTGTGACGGATTTTCATCGGCCACAATATTGTTAGCCTCAATATTTCATATTGTTTACCCCGACATAATATGAGATGAACATTTATCCGACTCAATTTGAGGGAGATAAAATTTGTCCAAAATTGTCTTCTAAAAAATTATTTTTTTCTTATTCGTCTCAAATTCTGTAATGAAACATACTTATTTTCGTGCTTAATTTTGTCCCATATGCATGACTTCTTGAGTTTATCACTTTGTTTTCCTTTTTAATTGTAAAGTCCATGTGTAGAGTTTCATATAGAATTATGATCGAGCATGAATTGGAAGCATTTTCAGTTTTTTTGTTTATATCATGATCTATCATTTATCTTCTAAATTAATCCCTGCTATAAAATCATTTCATGATCTTGAGAGTAGATTCAATTAGTTTTATGTAAAGAATCGATTTTTATGATGCTTAATGCTATTTTTGTTCTAGTAAAGTATATGTTGGGAGCTCTCCGAGTACTCTTTTGGTTGTATCTATTATTTTTTTTGTTATTTTTGCTATTGCTGAGCAAAACCAGGTTCGGATCGGGTCACCCTTGACCCAATCCTGACCCGATTTTGATCGGGTCTTAAGAAATGAGACCCGGAGCCGGTCCCGGCCAGGTTCGGGATCTGGTCATTCCGATTTAATTTGGAATAAAACCGGGACAACCCAGTTGACCGATTTTTTTTTATTATATGAAAATAAATTTTAAAATTCTAATATTAATTAATATTAATTATTAATAACTATAACTCATTTTTTACTATGCATTAGTAATAAAATCCGTTTATATGTTAAATATTTTAAAAAAAACTTATAACATAATATATAAAAATTACATACATATATATTTTATAATATATTTATATATTATAATATAAGAGAATTGGGTCGAAAATAAATCTGGGTTTCTTAAACTTGGACCCAGTCCCGACCCGGATTGGGCCAGGTTTCCGAGTCATCGGACCTGGTCCCGACCCGGTTATATTTCGGATCGGGAATATTCTCAAAAATTCGGGTGAATCGGACCGAGATAACCGGGTCAGTCCGGGTCATGCTCAGCCCTAGTTTTTGCGGAAGTTGTCACCTGAGTATATTTTTATTATTTTGAAGCTGCAAAGGAAGATTCTTTTTAGATGGGACATGTGACACAATCAAGAGGATGTGGAAAAGAATTAGAAAGGTTCACAAGAAGCTACAAAAGGAGGAAGGTTGTTGCTAAGAAGGGGGCTCCTCCAATTTTGATTAGAAACCAGATGTTGCATTAAGGTTTGGAGAAGAGTGCTACACACCAAAATCAAAGTGGAGGAAAGCTCTCATCTATTTTGAAGAATTCAACACTAGAGAAGAAGGGTTGTTGTTGCTGAGAAGCTGTAGTTTATCACTCTATAGTCTCTCTTATAGTGTATTCTTATTATTTTGAATCATGTATTCACTCCATAACATTTCATTGTTTGAAATCTTAAATTCATAAATTAGTAGCTAAACTTGTTGTTTCCTAAGGATGTTAGTAGTCTAGGATGGCACTTATTTGGTGTTGAGACAACTTCTTTTTTATAGAATGACATTTTTGCTATGGACTTTAAATTTGATTCTTGTATATCAATGCTGGAAATATTGTCAACAATTATGCTATCCTGTAATGCTTGGAAAGTATTTTTGTCTCTGTTGTTTGATATCCGAGAGGAGGNAATACGAATCAGAGTGTAAGTGCAGAACATGCACCTGCCATCATCATCATCATAAAGTTAATATATAACAGAGTACGAATCAGAAGAGGAGTCGAAGTATTCTTCCGGAAGTTGTTCTTCTCCTTCCTGAAACGAATCGTACTATAAATCCAATTCAGATCCTTGTCTTGTAAACTGCACAAGGATATGATCACTATAAATATGCATCACATCAACTTCTTCTCCTACGTAGATCTCGTTTAATTCTTCCACAATGCGGCGCTCAGCCCTCGTCATCCTCGTCTGCTTCCTTCTCTCAATATTCTCAGGAGCGGCGGCGTCGGTAACTAACCTCAAATATGCAAGTGCACAGGTCGAGTAACTAACCTCGAGTATCATATTCACGGTGAATTAAAGCTAAAGAAGTAATCTAACATAATTAACTAACTAAAAAAAGAATAACTAAAACAAAAAACTAATATCTAAACTATAAATTTAAAACTAAGAAGGTAACTACAAAGCAAGAATATCAAATTTTGTATTAGTGATTATAAAAGTCTAATTGTAGCAACAAAATGACTAAATGTTTTTTTATATTTTGATTTATAAAACTCTAAAATCTAAGTCGGAGAAAGAACAATGGATTGGTGTAATTCAATGAAGTATTTCCTAAGGGTATGGTTCATCTGGAATTTTCACTTGTGTGATAAATGAGACAAATAAGATTTAAACCTTGGACCGATAAGCAATAAAATCATTAAGACTACTCTCATAGACACTTAACTTATCAATTTGAATCCTCATACATAAAAAGTTATTTTAATCAAATATAGAAAATCCTTAAAGTTACATAACCAGAAATTCATACCATTTACTTTTCAACTAGTGATTAGAGCAAAAAATAAGAGCTATACACTTATACTTGATTTTTGATGTTAGAGAATTTCCAATTAGCTGGGAACGCAATTCCAATACCAATTCACATAGAACACAGAAAATTAACTCATGCTTTATGGGGATAAATATATATGTTGCTAAACACCCTCTTAAGCTTCAACTTTGAAAAAATAATGAGCGGTCAACTCAACAAAAGAAACACAATCCAAACATATTCATCTAATAAAGAATCGTTATAAATCATATCATAACTTTTGGCAATATGAATCTAGATAACTAAGAAACGAGTATATGTCTTATTTTTCATATAAACGTACAACATGAAATGAAACATACGTCTTGATGAAATACAACGACTAAAATACATCTCTCAAGTAACAAAGCATAACAAATTCAAGCATGATTCTCAAGAATAGGGAAACAATGTCTTTGACCTCCTCTCGGATATCAAACAACAGAGACAAAAATACTTTCCAAGCATTACAGGATAGCATAATTGTTGACAATATTTCCAGCATTGATATACAAGAATCAAATTTAAAGTCCATAGCAAAAATGTCATTCTATAAAAAAGAAGTTGTCTCAACACCAAATAAGTGCCATCCTAGACTACTAACATCCTTAGGAAACAACAAGTTTAGCTACTAATTTATGAATTTAAGATTTCAAACAATGAAATGTTATGGAGTGAATACATGATTCAAAATAATAAGAATACACTATAAGAGAGACTATAGAGTGATAAACTACAGCTTCTCAGCAACAACAACCCTTCTTCTCTAGTGTTGAATTCTTCAAAATAGATGAGAGCTTTCCTCCACTTTGATTTTGGTGTGTAGCACTCTTCTCCAAACCTTAATGCAACATCTGGTTTCTAATCAAAATTGGAGGAGCCCCCTTCTTAGCAACAACCTTCCTCCTTTTGTAGCTTCTTGTGAACCTTTCTAATTCTTTTCCACATCCTCTTGATTGTGTCACATGTCCCATCTAAAAAGAATCTTCCTTT
>LTAE01009317.1:6250-18806 GCA_001647135.1 Pontederia paniculata
CTCTCTTCGAGACTCTCTCTCTCTCTCTGGCTCGAGAGGAGTTGTTCTGGATTTCTGAAGCTGTTTAGGATTGGAAGAAGGGAGCTGCACAAGGCAACCAGAGGGAAGAAGCGGGAAAGCTATTGTTGAGAAGCCTTCAGTTTGATACTTATCTTCCCATCTATTGTTATGAGCCATGTATCTATTGCAGAACACTCTATTGTCTGTAACTTTGAACTCAGAAATGTGTAGCTAAACCTTTTATTTCCTAAGGATGGTAGTAGTCTAGGATGATATTTGTGTGTGATGATGAGACATTTCTTTTATAGAATGACAATTTCTTTTATGAATTTTAAATATGATTTGTGAAGGTGTTAATGATGGAAATGTTGTTCAACCAGCTATGTTACTCTGTAATGCTATAAAGCTTTCAGTTTCTGTTGTTTGATGTCCAAAAGGAGTTCAAAGGCATTATTTTCTTATCTTTGTGTAATCAGATTTGGACTTATTGTGCTCTGCTGCTTGAGAGATGTGTTTCAACAGTTATATTTCATCGAGATGCCGAAAGACTGTTTTCTTTCCTGTTGTATGTTTCCCTTGAAATGAAACATAGGCTCATTTCTCAACTATCTATATTCATGTTGCTAGAAATAGTGATAAGGTCGATTATGATTGATTTATAAGTCAAATCCATTTGGAACTACATCTATCTCACTGAGCTAACCACTCATTTCATTTCCAAGGTTCATATCTAAAAGGGTATCCAACAACAGATTTACTTTCATAAAACATGAGTCAATCTTCTGTGTTATATGTGATTTGTATTACAGTTTTGTGTTTGAATTTTAATTAATCAGAATTCCTTTGAACACCAAAATCAATCACAGAGTTAACTACTCTCATTTCAGTTCTAACCATCAGCTAAGAAGTAGATGGTGATGAATTCTGATTAGTTGATTTTGAATGATTGTTAATGTTTGACTAAGATGGTTTTCTAAGAATGAGGATTCAAATTTATCAACTGAGTGTCTATGAGAATAGCCTTAGTGATTCTATTTCTCATTGATCCAAGATTTAATTCTTATTTATTTCATTTATCACACAAGTACAAGTCCTAGATGAACCCTACCCTTAGGAAATACCTCCCTAACTTAGCATCAATCTATAATTCTTTCACCTGCTTAGTTTTACAATTTTATAATCTAAAATACCAAAAACATTTAGTTATCTCTTGTTAAAACTATATTTCTGTTATTACTGATACTCTGTCTTGCTACTTCCCTTTTAGTTTCAGTTTATAGTTTAGTTATATTTTTCTATTTTTAGTTAGTTTCTTATTTTAGTTAGTTAATTCTGTTAGATTAGTCTTTAAGTCTCAATTCACCGTGAATACGATACTCGAGGTTAGCTACTCGACCTATGCACTTGCAGATTTGAGGAAGCGAAGGGTTAAAACTTGATTATCATATTCCATATGCACACACAATTCATCACACAAACCCATAGCACTAAATACCCCACATCACATTATATTTTCATAAAGGAAATCCTACACTAGCTATCACGATGATACATATAGCATAAAATTATTGCTTGACATAATACATTATTTTATTTGAGTATTATAACATTAATTCATCATTCAAATATTATATGCATAAACCTTCATAACTTCACTTGATTCATCTTAACAATAATGAAGATATCAAATTCCAATCCTTTGGACAACTTTATATAAGGTATCTATTTTTTTTAACAATGGATAGATTTGGCATATTGTTGATAAAAAATCATAACTTATTCCATATGCGCCCATTTAAAATAATTTTATTCTTCTTCAAAGTAGAATCCTAAAATATTTACATATAAAATTTACATATTTTATATCATTATCATTTATTATCAAGAAATCCTACAACACCATATATATTTCACATATAATATTTTGATAGCTAAGCCTGGAATTGTTCACAACTATGTATAAACTTATAACATTTTTAAGAAATTTTAAATTATATGAAAATATAATACAAGTTCATAATTACTCTATAAATTTTATATCATAATTTTATTATTACAATTTATAGTATATTTTACAAGTTGGGGACACACTACATCTCAAGATAACATGACACATAATTAGTATTTTAATCATAACATTTTCTATAGACCTTGGATCAAGATGAAATCATTTTTTGTTGAAACTAGACTTCATGAGTTACACATACATATATCATTTATAATTTTTAGAAAGTATAACCTATTCTAAATTTATTCAATAATAATAACTATAAAACTGGATATAACTGGATTTTATGGAATTAATAATATTAATATTGAATCTTATAAATGCAAAGTATGAAAATTCTAACTTATATATAAATATGAAATTATGAGAATGATTTCAGATAAAAATTTTAGTGATTGAATTATCACATGTAAGAACTAACAAAAAATCATTTATAAATACACACAAAAACAAATTCGATCGAGATTATTTTCATTATATATGTAGGTATTAGATCATCTGTTTTTTTGGAGAATTGAAAATTATCTTCTCATCCCTTGCTTCCTCCTTTTAATCTCGATTCATTTCTCTTCAACGACTATCATTCGACGTCATGAAATGAGTTAAACCATGAAAAAAGAGATATTTCATAATTATAACTCATTAATTCAAATCAGCTCACACACATAATTTATATGAGTGTGCAACACTTGATTCAACCGCTCACCTATGTTAAATCAAATGAGCAGTCATCCAAGGTGTTTCTCCATATCGATCCCTAATCAGTCTAACACCCGCTTGGCGAAAAATGAGAATGAACGGCAGCTAGATAAGCTTTCGAAGACCACCTCCTTTTTTTGCCAAAAGTTTTAGGCTCATCATATTCTTACCATGATGCACGAAAAACTACAAATTGTTACGTGCACATGATTTCATCTTGTTGAGAACTTTAAAATAGTATATAATTTGTGAATATTTCGTGATTGAATGGCGATGCAACGATAACTCAAAGAAGAGGCACTTTTAAAAGGAAAAGGAGAGTCGGAGAGAGATGCAAGGTGAGAAGGAGGAGTTACTTCCGTTACCATCTCCCACATTTTCCTTTTTTTTCCTTTTACTTTTTCTGAACGGATTATTACATATATTACTGTTATTAATTAAAAAACAACAAACATGCAATCTTAAAATGATATGCACGAGTAATTAAATTTCAGATTTTCTTTCCACAAAACAATGACCTAATTAAGGAGAAATAAGAATAAATGGACAAGTTCTAATCCTTTATCAAATTATATAAAAATAGAGGGTAATTCAAATAATGTTGTATTAAACTTTTGATGTTTGAGTGACATTGGTAATCTAAACTAATGTGTGCTGACCCTAGAATTCATAATCCGAATAAAATCACTGAATTCAGATAGAAGAAATGACTTCGCAAAACCATGAGACAGAACACACGAGGTTGTCAACCAATCCCATGACCCTGTCTCAATTCTTGGTTGGATATTACCAAGTTTACCATATATATGTATATATGTTATGTATATGCTACATTATGCCAAATTCTATGAAATGATTAAGACAACCAATAAAATAAGTAGAGCTGAGCTTCATAAGACGGACAGTACGTAGAAAAATAGGTCCCTAATTCGGATAGTGCACTGCCAACTAGGATTTATTTTGAACATATATACAGTATTAGAAAATAGATACTATACGTAAATTAGTTTTTAACATGGGCCCTATTTGAATAATTTGGTAGAAAAATATAAATTTTTAAAATGATGTAAATGATATTTCAAAAAATGGTTTACCATGTATAATAAACTTAAGTAAGAAAATATAACAAAGTGTTTGGATGCACATTCAAATACAAAAGTATGAAAATGAAAATATTTTATATTATTTATAATGTTCTAATTTAATTATATTGTTACAGCACAATTTAGATTTTCATGAAGTAATAAAGATATAAATGTTACATACATTTTATTGCATATTAAGATAAAGTTGATGTGACAAAATAAAGAATTTTGTGAAACTATAAAAACAATGTATTATATATTTGATTTACATGATTCCTTTTCTCATTTATTATTTTATAGAATAATATAAATAATATTATAATCATCATAGAAAATTATAAATTATAGACAAAAGAATTACTTTAGAATGTTATAAATAATGATCAAAAGGATCCCTTTGGCAATTGTAACAATTATTGCAAAGTGCAATATATGTTTTTTTTAAAAGGAGTTCATCAATTAAGTGGTGATAATAGTAGAGTCTTGGTACAATATATCAAGGAGAGCCTGAGGAGGCGTCTCCTCCCGAGAGGAATAGCAAAGAGTTCATCAATTAAGTGGTGATAATAGTAGAGTCTTGGTACAATATATCAAGGAGAGCCTGAGGAGGCGTCTCCTCCCGAGAGGAATAGCAAAGAGTTCATCAATTAAGTGGTGATAATAGTAGAGTCTTGGTACAATATATCAAGGAGAGCCTGAGGAGGCGTCTCCTCCCGAGAGGAATAGCAAAGCGATTGTCGGCCCTTTTTAGCCAAAAAATCGGCAGCCCTATTAGATGTTCGTGGTATATGTTTACATTGAACGTTTTCAAAAGAAGAAAGTAAATTCCAAAGATCCGATAATATATTCCTGAGTCTCCAGGGGCACTTTATCTCCTTTTCCATAAGTTGAATTAGCATAGATGAATCTGTTTCCACCATTACCTTCCGAATTTTCAACGATCTACATTTCTCCAAGCCATCTTTCATACTCCGGATTTCCGCCTCCAGTGCCGATTTGATTGAGATTCTGAGGGATCTTGCAGATACAAAAATGTTGTTAGTGGCTCTAATAATAAAGCCAACCGCGCCCACCTCTTTTGGGTCTACAAAAGACCCATTTGTGTTCAATTTGGACCAGAGATGAGGTGAGGGCTCCCAACTGACCCGGGTTAGGTCTGTTGGGGAATTCCCCTAAGAAAAGTGGACCTCAATACATTCATTATAGTAAAACAACGCCTGACGCCAAACTGCCCTGGCGGTTGCATGGATGGAACTAAAGTATGCATCATTCCTAGCTCTCCAGATACCACATAAGCAATAAGCAAAGAGAGTTAGAAATTTAACAGCAGAAGTCTTATCAAGGTGGTTTCCTTCAAGGATCCAGTTGCCCTCAGACCAAGAGTTGCGATAGATAAAAGGGTAGTCAGTTTGATTTTGGAACAAGAATCTGAGAGGCAAAAGTGCAATCGAAGAATAAATGTAGATTCGATTCTACTGCTAAGCCACATAATGTACATGAGGAATTAAGAGAATGATCAAATTTAGATAGCATGTCTGTAGTAGGGAGTCTAGTATGAGAAATCTTCCAAAGAAAGATTTGTATCGGAGGAATGGGTATCTTCCATATAGTTTTCCATCCAGGCCATCCTTCCAGGGGCGGGGTATCAGGCGTCTTACTAATGAATTCATAGACAGACTTGGCAGTAGGGGTGCCACAATTATCAGGTGTCCAAATCCACTGGTCATCATAGGGGACCGTAGGCAAGGAAAGAGAGTATTTTATCCGTAAGGTGAGGAGAAAAACAATGATACAACAGAGAAACCTTCCAAGAGGAATTCAGTATTAAGTCGCCAGCAGAAAGAGAGCAAATATTTGAATGAACATTAACAAAAGTAGGCATAAAATTTAACGGCACATTAAAAATCCATGGATCTTGAGTAGCATGGGTACTCAGGCCATTACCTATCAGCTTTCTTAGTCCCATTTTAATAGTATCCATTACCTGTAGAATGAGTCGCTAGCTCCAAGCATACTTGTTAACTTCATAATTTGTGTCCCAGGGATGGGGAATTCCATTCTTATCTGTTACTAATTCCACTGATAGAGATTTGCTTTTATTTAGTATAGATAGTACCCTTTTTGCAAGTAGAGCAGTGTGAATGTGTATCATTCTCTTAATCCCTAGACCTCCTTCTTGCTTTGGCATCTGGACAGTGTACCAGTTAATAAGATGTGTCCCAGACTTACCTGCGGTGGATGACCATAGGAAACCCTTGGAAATCTTTTCAAGAGATTCAATAAAACCAGCAGTTATATACATAGAACCCAATGAGTAACATGATATAGAATTTAATGAAGCTTTGATAAGAGTAGCCCTTCCAGTTTGAGTGAGAGTTTTCATTTTCCAGCCAGCAAGTTTACTATGCATTTTATCTGTAATATGAGATTAGTGCTTCTGATTCACAAATTTGTATGAAATAGGAGCTCCCAAGTATAGGAAAGGGAAGGATCCATTTTCAATATGTAGGATATCTTTGATAGCTGCTTTTCTTCTTGGATTAAATTTGGGAGGAAATAAGATAACAGATTTGCATGGATTGATTTGTTGATTAGTCAAGAGATAGTAGTTTTTGAATAATTTCTTCAGTTTTTTGCAATTTTGGATTATAGCTGCAACACTTATGATGAGATCATACGCATACAATAAATGACTGAGTTTGAAGCTGTTGAGGCAAAAAGGTTTAATTTTCCCCCTTAGGACTTCCTGATTTATTAAAGAGGAGAAAATTTGTGTAACTAGTGTAAATAGATAATGGCAGAGAGGGTCTCCTTGTCTAATGCCTTTGAAATTTCTAAAACTTGAAGAGAAAGAGCCATTAATATTGCATATGAAGGAAGGAGATTGAACACACAGTTGTATCTAGGTAATGAAAGTATGAGGAAAGTTCATCCTGTTTAGTGCTTGTATAATGGAATCCCAGGAAATCCTATCAAAAGCCTTCTCCATGTCAGCTTTGAGTAACATAGTCTTAGACCTGCCCTTAGTCATCGAGTGAGCTATTTCTTGTGCCATATAGATATTATTATTGATTGACCTAGTGGCAATAAAGGCTGCCTGAGCTGAATCAATTATATCTGGGAGTGTAAGCTTCAATCTATTTGCAAGAATTTTTGCTATGATCCTATAAATAACATTACACAAAGCTATGGGTCTATAGTCACTAACTCTAATAGGATGAGATTTCTTAGGTATAAAGGTTAATGCAGTGTTTTGACAACCTTGAGGGAGGAAGCCTTCCTGGAAAAATGCAAGAATTTCCTTAGATATGTCATGTCCAACTATATCCCAATAATGTTTATAAAATTCCACTGTGAAACCGTTTGGGCCTGGAGCTTTTCCCAATGGCATACTCCAAAGGCAGTCCTTAATTTCCTGAGTAGTCACTTGTGTGGTAAGATGTGATACCCAAGCAGGATCAAGGGAAGGGAGGGGAGGCCATAATGTTACTGGTATGTTAGTTGGAGGTTCTTGTTTCCATAAATTTTCATAATGTTTGACAAAAAACAATTAATATTAATGTCTCCAGAAATCATATTATCATTTTCATCTTCAATTTGTTGTATTGTATTTCTTCTATGTCTCATTATTGTGCTTAAATGATAGAATTTTGTGTTATTATCTCCATCTTTCAGCCAGTTAATTCTAGATTTGCTCCACCATTTTAAACTTACTTGCCTTAAGTATGCTGCATGGAGGTTATATAGTGATCTAAGATGTTTGACTTCATGATCAGTTAATCCCAGTGATTCATCTTTACCTTCTAGCTGTTGGATCTCATATTTGACCTTAACAGCCTTATTTTCTAGCTTACCTAATTCATTTTTATTCCATTTGAGTGTTTTGTCCTTGATTTGAGCAAGAGATTGTTGCATTGTGTTATACTCAGTTCTATTGTTCCAAACATCTCTAACAATATTCCTAGGTTCCGTGTACTCAAACCAGAAATGCTCGTATTTAAAAGGCTTTGGTTTATGTCTTGTGTGATTGGTATTAAATAATATGGGTGCATGATCAGAGACTTCCCTAGTCAGTGTAGTGAGAGTGAGATTTGGGTATTTAGTAATCTAGTGCTTATTTACCAAGGCTCTGTCTAATCAACATAGAATCCTAGCCAAATTTGATCTATTATTAGACCAGGTGTATTGTGTGCCTAAGGGAGGAATATCAAATAGTCCTTGGTTTTGAATAAAATTCCTAAAAGTTCTAATAGATTTCTTTAATTTAAAGGATGAACCCCCCTTTTTATCATCAGGGTAGAGGATGCAACTCATGTCACCAATTAGAAGCCACGGTGTATCGTTAAGATTATAAGATGAGAGTAGATTCCATAATTCATATCTTTGAATCGGAAGTGTATTGGCATAAATTGTAGATAATAGAAAGGAAAATTGGCCTATTGTTACCACAACATGAAGGGATTGAGGTGTATTGAGAATTTGCGTTACTTGAGTAGTGAGCGGCTTCCAAGCGATGATGATGCCGCCTGCAGCTCCAAACCCTTCTTGATATATACCCTGCCAGGTCCTTCCCAAACGACGTATAACTCGATCCTCCTTGCTGCTAACTGCATGGGTCTCGAGTATTATAATAAGATCTGGTTGTTGTTGTCTAATAACACTGTACAGGTAGTCCCGGACTTTGCTCCTGAAAGCTCCTCTGCAATTCCATGCTAAGGCTTTCATGGCAGCAATTAATGATGAGGTTTGCCATCTACACCGGAAACAACTTCCATAACCTGTACCATAAAGAGATCCGAGTTAGTATTCGTATTATTATTCACTTTCTTACCTTTTTTGGTTTTCTTTTTGGCCTTGAGTGACGGTGGGGGTGGTGAGAAGCGATCCATTGGTCTCGTCCGTCGCCCTTCCTGGCTCAACTCTTGTACCATATCAACATCTATCTCCTCTTCACCAGTTTCTGAGTCTGAGGGTTGGGCATCACATTGCGGTGCATGGAAACATTGAAGCACAACATCCACAAGAAGGTTGTGATCCGGAGGAGCCGAGCTCATGGGAGCCATGTGCTTCTCAGGAGTTCTAGATTGGTATAAGGAGATGATGAGAGAGGGGGGAAACCGACAAGTACAGAGGATGAAACAGGGGGCTGCTTTGGTGAGTTTCCAGAGAAGTCCTGATTGACAACCGGGGAGATCAGATCCATTGCCTCTTCATCCAAGGGCCGAGTCACATCCTTGGTCGTATCGCCCACTATTGTCCCCTTATCCGAGGCGCCTGTCACGTGGCCTGCAACGTAGTTAACCGTTAGTGAGCATGTTTCTTGCAAACCATCATATTTAGGGTGACCTTGAGATGGACGTTAAGGATCATCTGCTAGTGCAATGGGCTTAAATCGGTTCATTGTCGGTTCAGGACGCCACCCCTGGCCTTGGACCGGCGCCTGAATCGGGCGGCGACCTCCTCCACGTGGGTACTCTGTAGGTCCGTTCCTGTAGGCGGCCGCTACTGGATTTCGGCGACGTGGCGGAGAGGAGCGCATCCATGGTCCATAGAGTAAGCCTGCACTACCACTTCCTGAATGACCTGCTAGGTCTCTGTTTGGACAAGAATCAAAAGATGATGCCTTGGTTTGCCGCATCGGTAGCAGAAGAGAGGAAGGTTTTCATAGATGACCCTTTGAAAGAATCGCTTCCCATCCGGGAGATTAATCCACGTTCCTTGCTTCACATGGGCAGCGAGATCGAGTTCCACACATATTCTAACATTACTCCTCCTCTCCCCCTTTGTGACGTTCTCGTCGATCTTCAAGGGGGGTTCCAAATATAGAGGCAATCCTCAGAATAGTATTTTCATTACTTAGCTCAAAAGCTAATCCTGGGAATTGCAACCAGACTGGAGTAGTAGTGAGATGCTCTTCAAATGGACGAAAAAAAGATTTAGCTTGTGACAGATTTAGTATAGTACTGTTAAAATGCCATGACCTTTTGGTCAGCACATTCAATCTATCCATGTTGCTCTCAAACCGGAACATTAAGTAAGAGTTACCCAAATCGATAATGTGGAGTGGTGCTGCAAGCTTCCAAAGTCCAGTGAGGTCCACGCACAACTGCTCCAGAGAGTCATTACCCATGAAACATCCCATGAGGCACATCTACAGATCTTCCCTTCTTTGAGCTATGTCTTCCTCCCGGATGACGACTTCATCGGTGACAGCCTCTTGAATCGCTAAGAGCTTTCCTGTCGGTAACTGGGATGGCGATGGTAATCCTCCAGAAGCCGTAGGACGACGATTAGCCATGATATCCGACCATTTAGGTGTAGGTAAGAGGGGAGCTTGTGGATTTGTAGCAAGTAAGGTTGCATTAGAGTGTGAGAAGGTTGATTGCTGAAAGGATTTGGAGGGAGGGGGAGGCGGCTGAGGGTCTGGTGGAGTGTTTTCCATCTTGTGAGCTTATCTGCATGTGACTCGCAGAATTAACCAAGTGCAATATATGTTAAGCCTCAGGGAAGTGTGAAGAAAATACATAAACGAAAAACCAGAGGTATAAGCAATTAAATTTTTTTATGATTATAGAGCTCAAACGGTAGAAAAATATTCTTTAAAAATAATATCCAAACATCACTTTATATTATTTTACAAAGTTTTTAATAAATTTTTTATTTAACTTATTACTGAGATTTTACTCACAAAATTTGTCGATCTTGCATTAATTTCATGCCTATATTTTATAATCACATATTTATTTATAAAATAGACCAACCTTATATTAAGTTAAGCCAGCATTTTACCCTATTCATAATTATGAAAAGCATGAAGAGAACATTCTTTGAATTTGTCTAGCAAGTGGAACTAATCAAGTAAATGAATAAGTTCTTTTTTATTGGATATCCACTCGGGACTTTCGGTGTCCAGGACTACTAGCACCTGACTAATCCGGAGTCGAGGGAGAGAGCAGAACGGTAGCCCTCTGGCCAAATTGACGACTCCGGAGCTCGAACTCGGGGCTATTAGCTTCCGGTCCCTCAACTCGGGGCACAATGCTGCTAATTAAATGTGTCAACCAAACTTGATTAATGAATAAGTTCTTTCTTAAGCGGCAAGGAAACTTAAAGCTAAAAAAGGTGGATGCATGACTTATTATTACAGCATATATCACGGGAACCCTTTTTTTTCGAAAATATATTAATTAGAATATTTCTATTGATTCCACCTAAAAAGATAAGAAACGAATAAAAGATGATGGAGAAGAAAAAAAAGGCAATCCAGTGAAGAACTCGGATTGAGTTGGTAGATGAACTTGCTCCAATTCGGTGGGCGTCAAACTTGCTCGAGGTCCACTATTTTAATATTGATAGCGATGGCACCCTTGCTTTCAAGGCATTGCACCTTTGTATTTTTTAAACAGTATTATAGTGGAAAAATATTTTTATTAAGCTAATCATCGTTTATTAAAAGAACATTATATATGTAAATAAATATTCCATTTATATACATGTTAAACTTTCTCTCGTATTGATCTCTTCTTGGGCAGCCTAACGAAGCATGACGTGTACAAACACATTGCATACCTACCTAACAATTATCATTGAAAGAAAGCTATTTAATCGAAGTCAATAATTAAATGAAGAAGAGTTTACCGGGGCAGATGAGTTCTCAAGTCATTGTGAATGTGAAGTGTGTATTTGTCATTCATGATTATTATAAACCAATTCGTCTTACATTTGATTTTGAAGTGTTTCGTCATCATTAGAGAGACAAAAAATAAAATTGTTTAGATGAAAAATTGGACTTTAATAACTCTTTTTTTACTAATAGGATTCTCAAACATGGTTTTCAAAATCAATAGCTAATCATTTTTTTTTTATATAAGATAATTCAAAATCTGAATATTAAGAGCTAAGATTATATTATTTTTTTGTTTCTATTGTTTTCAACATCAACTTTAGTCTCGACCCTTACTATATGATCTAGTTCGAAACAAGAACGCTAATGTAAATATATTTCAATAATAAAATTTTCATGATATTCTTTAATCTTATTTAATTTGGTTGAAGTTGTACTAATCACACTTTAACCAGACGAAGAACTCTATAAGTTATTTTTGTTCGGCTTAAAGATTTCATCCTACGAGAAGTTCAATAGATTTAAATTAATTAAACTTAATTGGAGAAGATTTCAACTTAATTAAATAAGATCATGATTTTTATTTGATAAAGTGGTTGTAGTCACGGTGAAATAAAAAATCTCTCTTGGAGGACAAATATGTTGAGACGTATTAAAAAAAGTTTTTTTAGTGTTTGCAGCCACTAATCACAAGAGAAGAATTTTTTTAAGAGAAAATACACAGTTCTTCTTGAAGAAGAATAAAAAATCAAGAACTAATTAAGACTGAAAAGATCTCTAATTTTTTTATATTCTAATCATAAAGAATCATAATAATAATGTGATATCATTCTTGCTATTTATTCATTATTTTGAGTTTATGCAATGCAATTACTTTAAAACTATCATGTAATTGCCTCATTTTTTTCACTTTCTTATTGAATATTTTTTCACGGTGAAATAAAAAATCTCTCTTGGAGGACAAATGTGTTGAGACGTATAAAAAAAAGTTTTTTTAGTGTTTGCAGCCGCCAATCACCATATCAAATACATAATCATCCTAATCATTCTCATCACGACCACGACGACGTGTAAGGGATTCATCAACCTTATCACAAATACACTGAAAGTAATCATCCATAATTGACTTCATACGAGCAT
>LTAE01009318.1:0-14860 GCA_001647135.1 Pontederia paniculata
GTTGTAAGGGAGCCTTCGCCCTTTGAAGAAGGAGATAGTGAACTCCGAAGATCTCGTGGGAGAAGTTCAGAGCGGGGACGTAGACCAAAGAGTTCGGCCGAACCTCGATAACAAACTTTGTGTTTGTTCTTTGTGTTTGTTCTTCTCTCTACTCTTTTCTCTCTATTTGTGTTTATATTCATATATACATGCTTCCGCTAAACACAACACATCTAGATTAAGTTAAGAAGAACAAAAATTTTTAATACACCAATTCATCCCCCCCTCTTGGTGCCATCTAGATCCTACAAAAAAAAGAGGAAAAAACTTTAGAAAAAAACATCAGCATTAAATGCTGCCAACATGCATAATTTATTATTTGCAATGTGTTGCAGCAAAAAAAACACGGTTGCCCCTCCAAAATAATGAAATCTCGTTCTCTTTGTTTGATGCATAGCTTAGGATGCACTTTGTGAGTCGATTCCATTCTTCAATTTGATAAATGAATATTATAATTTGGAATTGTAGAGGGGAGTATATAAATAAGCTTTGAGAACTATTCTGGCATATCATCTTGATATTAGTTTTAGTTGAGTCTCACACTTGTTGAAAAATGTTCCTCTATTCTTGTGTATTAAATAATTCAAGTCAATATTATACATAGAAAATAATATAAAGCAAAAGTTACATCAAAATTTACGTGAAAAAACTCTCCAACATAAAAGTAAAAAATCATGTGACAATCATACAATAATTTTACTATATTAAAAATGAATTACAAAGTCTTCTAAATTTTGCTCAAACTTAAAATAATAATTCTTCATAGATCCTCCCAATCTAATATTTGGTTCTTAATTTCTTACTCTCTAAGAAGAACTTCTTTTTCTTCTTAAAATCTCTCTCTTTTTTAAGGATATCATCACTAAGAGATCAATCTTCTTTCTTTTTTATGATATTCAGAGGTTAAAAACATCAAGAGAATAAAAAAATATGTTTATCTCTTCATATGTCTTAGCCTCCTCTCTTTTTTCTTCTTTTTTCCACCCCTCTAAGGAGAGAGAACTCCTATTTATTTTCAATTCGATGATATAATTCAACTTCAACTCAAGTACCTAAGTTAATTAGATTTAATTTAACTTAAACTTATCGTGTCTTTCATGGGTTTAAAGTCCAACAATCTCCCCCTTCAACTCATGAGAAGGAGATACTCCATCAAAAATCATCACTTGATTGATCTTCATGTTGGCCGATCCAACATCTCATTCCAATTTTTTTTCTTGAATTTGTCTTTGTCTTCATTCTTCATGTATGATCAAGGGTGGTGGGAGGGGTGAATTGATATAATAAAAGTTTTAAATTGATTTTTCAATAAACTCGCGAAGCTAAAATAGATTTAACAAACTAAAAAATAATACTCAATAAAACACAAACAGTCAAAGTAATAAGCAACTAAGTAAAGAAGAGTAAACAATAGTCAATGCAAACACAAGCGGTTGTTGCCAAGGTTCGGCCACCATTTACGTCTCTACTCCGTCTTCTCAATCTTAAGACCACTAGAGATCCATTAATTTTTTTCTCTTCAAAATGAGACAACGAAACCCTTTACACCGACACATTTTCTTTGCTCAAGAGGTAAGACAAATCTCTTCTCAAATTAGCACTCCCCAAACCTTTCTCTAGCTCGAGAGGTAAGATGGAAACCTCTCTTACAAAGGATCTCACATCAACAAGAATACTCTTGATTTATCTTTTACAATTTGTCGTCACAACTAAAGAAGAGAGAAAGATTTGCAAATCTAAGAACAAAAAGTTTCAAAATTGATTCAGAAATGTAACTTGATGTTTCACTTGAAGTCTTCCTTCGTTTTAGTCCTTTGGAAGCTCTTTTATATTGTCTTTTACTAATGTGACAATTGCACACCTTTTTCAATAGATTTGATTAAAAAAAATTAGTTGTTGAACATTTTCTGCGATCCATCGGTCGACCGTTGACATCATTGATCGATTGGTCTGCCAAAATATAGTCGTTTTGCACCGGTCGACCATTTTTTTGCACCGATCAACAGTTTGTCAAGGGATCATTGAAATGTCTACTGAATGGACCGATCGACCGTTTTAACAAATTGATAGACCACTATGAGATTATTAATTCTTCTTTATAGATCTGCACTATTTTGATCATAACTCTTTGCAATGATATTCGATTGATGTGATTCTTCATATTGTAGAAAGCTAATAAAGATGTCTACAACTTTTATATTTATGTCTCGATCCAGATCTATCAAGAACATATTCAAAAATCATGTTGAAGTTAGAAAAACTTTTGACAAGCTAAGGTGAGTCAGATCATTTTTATTTCCATTAGGAATTTCGGACGGTTGATTCATTTGTCTTTTCACAACTCAAACATTATATTAGTTAACACATCTCGATTCAAACATAAATATGATAGTAAATAATTGATATGAAATTTAATGAATAAAATTACCTTTTTCAAATTAATCTCTTTTGGATAGTTCTAATTACTCGAGGTTTGTATATTCAAAACATAATGATATAAGGCATAAAGCATATGCCCCTTTTCTTATGATGACAAATCGAGAAATATGAAAAGTGTTTAGGTTAGGAAGGAATAGATATTAAGTTCAAAAGGTCCACTCACTAATGTTATATTCCTTATAATTAAAATCTTTAAGTTGAACTCAATTATAAAGTACTTTTCATATCGAATTATATACTTTTAAGATTTTATTATTGAAACAATCTAATCACTTTGATAATCATATATGATAACTTAATGGTCATATTTTTTTTTTCATTTCTTCTCTTCCTTTTGTTATATCAAAAGGAGAATGACAAGTTAAGCATATATGAGAAAAAATGATAACTACTCCTAAATTTATGCAAGATTTTCATCATGTGAGAGATATACAATCAAAATCCATAAATTTTGAAGTGTTAAAACATAAAGTTCAAAGAGATGAGTATACATAAAACTTATCAAACTTTTTTCCTTTTAAATTCATATGAATTCATATCTCTCCACAAATTCTCCATCTTTTTTTTTTACATAAAAGAAATTTGCAAGTTAATGTTTGTGATCAACAAAGTTTACATATCATATTTTTCACTTCTTTTCTAAACACATGTGACTTTTAAAGCTTATCATATTTTTTATTTCGTCCATAGCTAGTTACTTCTCCCCTTTTCTTATCAAATGTTAGATATAATTTTTTTCACTTATATTGGTTCTATATTTCTTTTTCCCTTGTTTGTAATATGACAAAATGGTATGATATTTTCTTTCCCTAAATTCATGCATGATTCTTGATGATTCAATATAAAGGCTTAACACTTAGAGGCAAAACATTAAACTTAAGGAATTTTATATTATAAATATTTTGCATAAAGTCTTGAGACAACAATATCATAATATTCTAATATTAAGCCTATACACTTTATTGCAAGGGATGTAAGAAATTTTGATTATGACAATAATATGTCATGTAATAAGTCAAATTATGTTAGTAATCAAGTATTACAATTATGATCATTAGCAAAATATATTTCTTTTAACTACATGCATAAGTGTAAAATTTGAGAATCATAATAACCCTTATGCATTGACTTTCAACTTTTGATATGATAGAAAAGATATGCAAATAAAATTTACCAATGGTCATAAGATGTATGCATACTCAGTTGTCTTATAGTGTAACAAGTCATAACCATATTGATCAATGTGCCTAAGGCTCATAATATAGTACAATATTTCATAAGAAAAGTATATCAATGTGCTTATTATAATCATGATGTCCAAAATATGCTTATAAGTGTTTAAAAAAATGAATCTTAATTTCATATGAGCATAAGTATTAAATTTATATTTTGAAATGAATGATCATTGTATAATTCAACGTATAAAACAATCATTCATGGAGCCATAGATGTAATCATATGAAGTTGGCAATTAAATAAATTCGTAATATCAAGAAACTAGCATAAAAAGTAATCAAGTATACTTATAGGCTCACTTAAAATATTCAAACGTCATCATATCATTTTGCATGAGCCCTTGAAGCATTGTATAGTCTTGATTTTTTTATCAACTAATTATTCAACCAACAATGCATAAATCATTAATAGACAAAAGTGAATTCTCATTTCTCACCTAGTTTGCAGTTCAAGGAACATATGATTCAAACTTATTGACAACTCATCTAATTAAGTTTGAATAATAGTTTAGCATTTATGATCATGCCACAAACTATTACAAGATCAAGTTTACATGTTTTTTCCCAAGAAAGTCACTTATGCTCTATTACGAAAAATGCTAATGTTGTCCTTATACAATATGCTTAGGAGGCCTTGAGGTGATGTATCCTCCCACAAAAAAATCAAAATCGGCATGCCTTCCATAATTAGCTAAGTAGTCAGCTGCCCTATTACATTCACGATAAGATGTGTGGCTTCAAAAAATTCAAAATGTTCTATGCAATGCTAGATGTCAACCAAAATATTCTTGATGTGGCATGGACAAGGGGACTCTTTGTTAAAAACTCTAGTCAGGTTCAGGGAGTTGCATTCTAATTTGATACGTCTGCATCCCCTTTGTCGACATCTTTATAGGCTACACTTTAGCCCCCAAGCCTCTGCCTCCATCGTCGAAGAGAGACGCTTGTGTAGAGCTCCTGCAACTACAAAACCACCATTAGGAGATATGAGAATATAGCTTGCACCCCCTTTTGCCTCTGTCATGTAAAGGACCCATCTCTGTTCAACTTGAACTAGTCTAGGAGTGGGAGCTCCCATCGAAACCTCATAGGGTCTCTTGGGTTGTGTCCCTCAGCGTAGTGGAATTCCTCATATTCCTTACTACCAGTGAGGGCCCTATACCACATAGATAGGACCGACATTGGCCTGGAGTTTAAGAACATGTCATTCCTTATAGTCCATATACCCCATAGATAGAATGCAAACAGAGTCTGAAAGATTTTTCTAGAAGAAGCTGACAAGAGTTCTCCTTTCTTGCACCATTTCCCTATACCCCAAGTGTTTTGATATGAGAAAGTACAATTTAAAGATTATTGGAAGATGAACCATAACTAAGAACTAACTGAGCAATTAAAGGAAAGATGATTAACAAATTCAAAAGCAAGACCACATAAGGTACATGAAGGATTCAAAGCAGGGTTAAATTTGAGCAGCCAACCTTTAGTAGACAATCTACCATGAGCAAGTTTCCAAAGAAAGTATTTGATCTTAGGTGGAATGGAGATGTTCCAAATAGTTCTCCAACCAGGCCAACTGTCAATTGTGTGAGGGGCCAAGGCAGATAGGAATCTATAAATATTTTTAGCATGAGGTATACCAGGGGTATCAGTCACACATATCCACTGGTCATCACAGGGCATCGTAGGCATATAAATTGAGCAAATTTGTGACACTAGGAATTCACCAAAGAAAGAGTTTAACAAAGGGATATTCCATTCTCCATTGAGCAATAAATCATTCACATTATGAGAGTAGAGTTGAGAATTTACATTAACAAAAGTAGGCATAAGAGATTAACGCATGCAGAAGATCCATAGATAATTCATGATACTTGTACTTAAACCATTTCCAATATGTTTTTTGAGTCCAAGTCTTGTGGCAGTTAAAGTGTTCAGTATGAGTTTCCATGACCATGCAATATCAGTAGGTGAATTGAAGCAATATCAGTGGTGAGTTGCACCATATTTACCGGTCATCAATTGAGTACAGAGGTCCTGGGTTCCATCCAGAACTAATATGACTCTTTTTGCTAAAATTGATACATAAACCCCCTTGGTGTCTATGTAGCTGAACTATGGATCAGCTAATGAGGTGTGCTCCCTTTCTACCCACTTAAGCAGACCATAAGAAAGATCTGGACATTTTTTCTAATGCCTCAATAACACCACTAGATACGTACGTGGCACCAAAAGAATAGTTAGGGATTGTGTTAAGAGTGAATTTGATCACTGTAGATCTTCCAGCTTGACTTAGAGTTTTTTATTTCCAACCAGCTAATTTGTTGAGGCCTTGTCTGCTAGGAATTTCTTATCTTTATATGTGAGCATTTTATATGATATAGGAGCTCCTAGATACTTGAAACAGAAGTTGCCTATATTCATGTTTAGTGAGTGTTTGATTCTGAGTTTCCTGTGACAGTTGAACTTTGGGGGAGGTATACCTCAGACTTATTGAGGTCAATTCTCATATGTGTAAGGTACCTATATTGATCAAAGATTTCCTTTAGTTTTTTTTTGCAGTTCTTAATTGTGGCTGCAATAGTGATTGAATGTCATCTGTAAATAGAAGATGGCTTAGGGAGAACTCACCAATCCTGAAGGGTACAATAGTGTTCTCATTTTGAGCCTAGTTCATTAATGTAGTGAAAACCTGGAAGACTAAGATAAAAAGGTATGAGATAGTGGGTCATCTTGTCTTATACCTCTATGACTTTTGAAGGGTTGTGAGTGAGTGCCATTTATGCAACATGTGAAACTGGGTGATGTAATGCAAGATCTGATCCAACAGGTGAAACTGGGTGATGTAATGCAAGATCTGATTCAATGGATTAGCTTTAAAAGAAAGTTCATACTGTGCATAACCTGAATAATAGCCTCCCAAGATATTGTGTCAAAAGATTTTTTCATGTCAATTTTGATCATCATGTGCTTCCTTTTACATCTTCTCATTGAGTGGGCCACCTCTTGAGCTATCAGGATATTATGTTGTATAGATCTTTGGGTAACATATGTTGTTTGGACAGGGTCCATCAACTTACTTAAGGTCATATTTATTCTGTTGGCTAAGAGTTTGTCCACCACCCTGTAAAGTACATTATAGAGGGCAATAGGTCTGCATTCCTTGGTGCATTTTGGGTTGGATTTTTTAGCTATGGAAATCAGGACAGTGTTGGTCCATTCCAAGGGTAATTGATTTGTTTCAAAAAAGCTTTGTATAGTTTTAAAAATCTCACTTCTCAGAATATCCTAATATTCCTTATAGAATTCAATTGTGAAGCCATCTGGTCCAAGAGCTTTTCCTAGGGGCATAGATCTTAAACAATCCTTAATTTCCTGGGCAGTAAAGGGTTTGATAAAGGTAGAATGATAGAGTTCTCTAGAGCATTTAGGTTTGGCCAGTCCTGAGGATGAAGTGATGGGGCAAGTTCTAGTTTCCATAACTCTTGGTAATGTTTACAAATTGACTCCTGATTTTGATTCTTGTATGAGGGTGTTTTCTTTGGTTTTCTATTCTGTTGATTTGATTTGTCTGAGAAGAGTACTAAGGTGAAAGAATTTGTGTTCTAGTCTCCATGTTTTAACCAATTTATTCTTGACTTACTCCACCATTTGATAATTATCTGCCTAAGTAAGGCTGCATGATGGTTGTAATGTGCTCTGAGTTGTCCCCATTCTCTTTTAGTAGGTCCACATAAGGCATCTTTACCCTCCATGAGATGTATGTCCTTTAACTAGTGTAAGCCTATTGTCTAGTTTACCTAAATCCTTGTGATTCCAGGAAAGAGTCCTTTTCCTTATGGAGTTTAGAGTGTCATGTATTGAGTTGAGATTGTCTCTTGCTAAGAATTTACCCCATTCTTGTTTAATTATATTTTTGGGTTCTGGATATTCAAGCCAGAAATGCTTATACCTAATGGGTTTTTATTTTGACCTGCTATTTTGATTTGTATCAAACACAATTGGTACATGATATGAGGCACTTCTATCTAGTGTCGTAAGTGATAGGTTGGGAAAATTTGACAGCCAATGATGATTTATAAGACAATTGTCCAGTCTAAATAAAATTCTAGATAATCCTTTCCTATTGTTACAACAAATGTATTTCACACCCATTGGTTCAATATCTATTAGTCCTTGATCAACTATCAAATTTCTCAATTTTTTTACAGAACTAAATAGACAAAAGGAATTCCCTCCTTTTTTGTCTGTCGAATTGATTATTGAGTTTAAATCCCCTATAAGCAACCAAGGATGATCATCGGCATGGATTAGGCATAGTTCTTGCCATAATCTATTTTGTGAGGGGGGCAGTATGCTAGCATAAATATAGGAGATGAGGAAAGTCAAGTTACCATAGGTGACGATGGCATGCAAAGCCTGCTGAGATAAGTGGATCGATGTACCTTATATCCGGGCATCGCCATGCGAGTTTGATACCCTCAACGGCCCCCATTCCCTCTTGGAAGATGCCATGCCATCCCCTTCCAAGACGCTTAATGACTGTCTGGGTCTTCACTTTTACGGTGTGGGATTCCACATGAGTTTTCAACATATTTGTCACTTAGTCTCTAACCTTGCTTCTAAATGCGCCCATGCAGTTCCACATAATAATCTTCATCTAATGTTTATTAGGCTGGTTATCATCCATTTGGAATTTTGATTCCTCATGATGATGCTATCCTGCATAGAAGAGACGAAGACATTATCACCTTTTTTTCACTCAAACTGATTTGGCCTTACCTAGCTTTATCTTGCTACACAGGGTAGGTGGGTTGGGAGAGAAGCGCCTTGTGGCTTATCTGTTGCGCTTTGGTTCCCAGGAACTTAGAAGCAAGAGATCGACATCTATGTTTTCCTCCTCCCCCATCCGAATCTACAGGGTGTTCCTCCATTTTTGACCCGAAAGACTCAGCAATTTTGGAGACCATCTGTTCGTTAGTCAGTAGCTATATGAGTGACTCCAACTGAGGGTGATCTGGTTCATGTAATATAGTAGGAGTAACTTGTGAGGGAGATCTAGAAAGAGAGTGAGAGAGAAGATGAACCCTAGATGTGAGGAAGAGGAGGTGTCTTTTGTCGTTTCCTTCTGCTTTTTTGGGGATAGGGAAGTCGCACGCTCACATGACATGCCGCGTGATTTTTGCGATGTTACCAATGCTCAATGGTCACATGCTTGGTCACGTAGGGGCCTTAGGTACGCCTCGCTTAGAGAGAAGAAGGTGTCCGTTGTGGTGATCTTCGAGATTTGTTCTCCAATCAGATCTCCATGATCCATCACCATCTCATCTGGATGGCCCTGATCTATCGTACCTAGGGCATCGAACACGTTGGATGTGGTAGCCGGTTCATGTGGCTGAACCAGTTCCTGGACCGGTCTCCTTCCCTACCGGCGAAAACCCTCTATTGGCTTGGGGCCTATCTCCGGTTTTTGTCGACACCTGGGTTGGAATGATCGGATCCAGTTGCCATACAACTGGTTACCTCTTGCTTGCTGAACCTACATGATAGAATTTATGGATGGATCAGTGCTCTTTACCCCTAGGCATGAAGGGATTTGATGCCATAATTTGTCGTAACCAAAGCACAACTCCGACAGGTTGTCGTAGGCTACCCTTTGGAAGAAACGCTCTCCGCCCGGTCTCTTAACCCAGACCCCTTGCTTCACTGGTAGTGCTTGATCCATCTCAATGCATACCCCCTCGCGAACCTGCACTTCTCCCCGGACATGGTGTGGTCGTCCAGTTTCAAGGGGGTTCCAAAACATGCTGCTATGCGCAAGATAGACTCCACATTACAAATCTCGAAGGGAAGATTTGGAAGTTGGATCCACACGGAAGTAGAGGTGATCTGATCTTCTGAAGGGCGAAAAAATTGTCTAGGCTGCATGACATTTAGAATGTTCCCTTACAACATCCAAGGTCCCTCTGTGAGCACCCTTAGCCAATCATCTATATTATCAAACTTAAAAAGAAAACAAAATTTTCCCAACTCAAAAAAAATTAGAGGAGATTTCAAATACCAGAGTGTAGGAGCTTCTCTTTCAAGAGATCATCGTTGAAGGAGAAGCCTATAAATCTTCCCATTAGGCAACTCTTGAGTTCTTCAGATTTGCTGGCTACCTCGATGAGAGGGATGGAGATCTCTTCTGTGGTAGCCACTTGAATGCGCTTCAGTTGCTCAAGACTGATCATATGGCGGGATAGATTTGGGGGGCCTTGAGAGTTCAAAGCTCCCAGCCACGAGTGGGTCGTCCTTACCAGAAAGCTTCCCTATGTGTTTATGACTCCCTGCAGGATCAGTATTCTAAAGTTAGGGAGGGGAAGTAAAGGGGGGTAATGGAGAGGGAGGAGAGGGTTGGAGGTATGGAGGAGGGGGATGAGGAGAGAGCAAGTGGGGGTCGGGAGGCTCCATCTAAAGTTTTCCACTAGGTTTATTTTCATATTGTTGTAGCATTTAATTTGATATCAAGTTTACATGTTCACATTCCTTTCTTTTTCATAAAAATATTACATTCATAAGCATAATAATAGCAAGAACAATGATAGAATCATTCCATTCTTTTCATGATAACTGGAGCAAGTGAATGATCATGTATCTAATTATCAATGTATCACATCACAAGCCAAATAAAGTTAGAATATCAATTTCACTATATGAATTCTCCTTAAATTTTTATTTTCAATATTTAAAACATTTTTAAGATTTATATCATTCAGGCATATTTGATATTTTTGCATGATACTTTTTTTCAAAAGAATTTAGCAACATTAAAACATTCCTTCTCAATTAATGATTTTGAAAATATAGAGGAGAGAATCATATATGTGAAAAAATATATGAACATTGAATGTTTTAACTCAAGTATTGAAATTTCGAGTAATTCCTTCATCTATCATTTATATTTCAACTTTAAATCTCTTCCATCAATTGTATCCATTCATATGTGCTATATTTTTTCTTTCCTTCTTATGACACGAGAACTTCAAATTTTTAATTATAATTGTCATGTCAAAAATTTAAGAGATACATATGAAAAAGCTAAATGATCTCCCAAGCAAAAGAGTAAGCTCCTCTTAGATTTGTGCATTTCATATCAAAGAAATTTCATTCTACTTATTTGAGAGCAAAATGGTACAAAATGATAATCTTATCGTACATAACATCTTATCATAATTTCCAGTTTTATAGGTTTTGACACTTAGGAGATATTTAATAATTGATCTTTCAACCATCAAGTCAAAAATACTACTTGCATTTTAACAATAAAGCACATAATTTAAAGCAATGTCATACAAAATGCATATATGCAAATTAAAGCATTTAATCAAGCAAGTTATTTAAAATATCAAAAGAAAGTATTGAGCATTAAAACAATATTTTCTTAATTTCTTATAGTGCATATTCAAAATTTGAATTTATATTAAACACAACTTAAAATATTCAATAGATATTTTAATATTTGATTCCTAAAACATATAATTCAACACAAAGTGATCATTCATTAAATCATCAATCAAATCAAAGTTAGCCACATAAATATGTACTACTAAAATGTCAAAATGGTAGCTTATGAATTGAAACAAATATATTCATATGTGCACAAACATTATTAAGCATCATCATGCATACCTATATCGAAAATAAATGATGCATATAAAGTTTTATGCCTAAACTAAGCATAAAAAGTGAATGCAACTGACATAGGTAATGATGTGTCCATATATGTTGTATATGTATTTACAAAAAATATTTGAATAAACAAGTAATCCATGAGTTGAAATGATTTGCAATCAAAGCTCACACATTCTTCTCCTGATATGCTTTCCCTTCTTTTATTTCTTTCTTTAGATAATCAATTATTGAAATACATATTATTTTCCTATTTAATAACATATTTCTCTTTGTATCGTTGTCACAAAATTAGTAACTAATTGAAATGAAGAGATATTGACTTTTCAAAATGTTGGCATAACAAAAAGTTTTTTTTATAACTTTCTCATTTGTCATATAGCAAGATCATAATAAATGTGAAAGGATTTCATTTTAAATTTTGAGCACACTCTCCCTATCTTATCCCTTTTCATACTTTCTTCACTTATCACTCTTTTTTGAAACAAAAATGATAATGAATCGTGACTAGGTAAACACATATGAAACTGAAGATATTCAAATTTTGATCTCATAAGTCTTTCTCCCTTTTTTATGCTCAAGAAATGATAACATTTCAAAGTTATAAATGTGGAGCAAAAGATCTTTTTACATGACGTGGAAAAATGAATTTTTAATAAAGAATAATCATGTCAAGATATTTTATCAAAATGATTTCTATAAAATAAGCTAAGTTGGAGATGCACATATCAATTTATAAATGATCTTCTTGGCTAACTTTGCTTCTTATAAACTCATGCATTACATATGAATGGATTTTCATTAAAGTTAAAAACTCATGGGAGAAAAAAAATATCACATGACTTTTAAATAGAAGATATTTTCAAATAGATTCACAGAGTCATTTTCAATAACTATTTGCCATATGAATCTTCAAGCAAATAAGTCATGATCAAAATAAAAGGGTATCAATCAAAATCTTATCTTAAAATTCATATCAAGACTCAAGGATCACAAACTTATTTGAATTTGAGCAAAATTATTATCAACAATATATAAATCCAAATAGTATATGTGTTAGAAATGTTAATGCTTTTATTTCACACATATAAAAATAATGCATTTTTTATTAACTGAAAGATTTGTGCAAAGCTAAGCAAACATTCAAGCTTTATGCATAATGAACACTATTTACATAGTGTATACGTTTAGATCATCAAGAACTAACACAATATTCAAGTTTTATTTTATAATTCTTGTATGTGAAGAAAATTCCTCATGTGCTATTGTTCAATGTTATCTATACATTCACTCTTTATTTTTCAACTCGGGAGCATCAAGATAATCTTCTTTCATTGTCCAAGTATTATTTTTATTTATAATGTGAGTGGCGCATACCTATAAAAAATAATAATTTGTTCTTTGATACTCAAACTTGTTTGAGTCCAACAAAATTTATTTTCGGTTCCTCTTGGAACCCATATCATTTTCATGTTAATTCATAAATTTTCTAACTTTGCACTCAGATGCATAATGAACATGAGCATTACAAAATGACAAGTCATAGATGATTTTAAGAAATGATTATGAGCATACTTCCACTATAAGAACAATTTGAGACTACCTCATTATATGTCATTAAGCACAAGGAAGATTCACTTTCGGATCTAAATGTGGAGTTATAATTTTCATTCGATGTAGCATTTATGTTGTTTTCAATCTCTCATATCTAGTTAATAACTTTAGCCAAATTTTATGAGAGATAGAATATTTAGAAATAAGATTTAAACCATAAGCATCTAAAGAACAATAAAAAACATTTTGAGCTCTAGAGTCAAGTTTTGCAAGAAAAATTTGAAGATAATTATATTCAAATAAAGGAAGATTGACATAAACACCTAGACATCTGAGATCACCCGAATCACGACCAATTAAATTACTTATGACCCTCATCACAAGCCGTAACATGGAGGATCACGAGTCATGACACAACGTCACGGGCCATGATGGGGGACATGTAACAGCGGGACCTATCTCATACCTTGATTGCGTTGTATACCGACCAACCATCCTGATTTAATGACCATGATAGACCTTCATAGTCCACAACACACCTCACAACTCATTACGACCATAATTTTTATATTTTTCCAATTTATAAATCCTAGCTACAGGGTCTCCATCTCCATCACCGACAGTCTACTCTCCCGTCACCATCTCCGGTGATTCCAATCTCCATATAATAGGCATTTATATTTATGCATCATCGATCATCTTCTTTGACGTTGAGTGCCCGTGTCGACTTCTGCAACAATTGGCAATCTTCCGGCAAGTCGCCGTTGTGGCCTCTTCATCAGAGTATTCATTGCAAGTGACTCCTTCTTCCCCAACTCCGGTGATATTTGTAACCATGCTAGGTGACCATCTTCTTTGGCTCCAGCAACACCAGCACATTTCGACAATACCAAAAAGTTTTCACGACCATCCACCTCTAGTAACATGCCATGATATTGGTGAAAAGATTTGAGGAGTTTTCTTTTGTGGTCGCCATCCCTTATCACAAGGCGCAACTTTCAATATCACGGGTTGTTACAAGCTATCACAACCTCTAAGGCCCAACCCAAATAACCAAAAAAAGGGAAATTGATCAACCATCAGATGTACGACACGTGACCAGGGGCGAATATATATGTGTAAGCAGCCCCCTTTTTCTTCTGATGCTACAATGTGATCCCTCTCTTCTCATCACTCGACGCTGATACTTCGTCCATCGTCAAGGCATCTTTGTCGGCAGCGACTCCAACAACGTTTGCAGCATCGAATGGTACACAGCTTGGAATCGATGGGGCTCATCACAGGCAAACAGGGGTGTCGCAACTCGATGGGATTGTTTCGATGCCTTCTTTTCTCCGGGTGAGTCGAAGTCGATGCATAGAGAAGAAATCCGACCTTGGAGAGAGTACCATTCGGCCATCCCTTCCTCGGTAAACCCCTGACTCATCTAGTGTGAAAGATTTTGAGACATTTTTTAGATAGTGATTGTTCGCTCCTTATCCCTCTTATCACCGTCCACAGAGATCACCTACGACTGCACGTGATCTTTAAGTTCAAAGGGTGACGAGGTGTGACAACTTTGAAAAAATGTTCTAAGAACCTGTCTATATGTACATGATAAGGGGATTCAACTTTCTGGAGCTTTTGAGTCTGCATGTGATTGGGGTCAAATGAGTTATTGTTTCTGCTAAACTGCAATATGTGTTCAAATTTGGTTTATGCACAAAGTATCAAGCTGAAAGTGATCACATTACTAGGATACTGAGTATAAAAAATCAATATCTATGTGTACCATCTTGCTGACACATACTGACAATCATTTATCATATTGAGTATTTTCGAGATCAAGATTAAATTTATTTTTCTTTAATGTTAATGAGAACTTAAACATTAGTTCTTTTTCCTTGTTTAAGTCTGAATTCCAATTACATTTATCTTCTATTCTC
>LTAE01009319.1:0-18800 GCA_001647135.1 Pontederia paniculata
TTGCACATGAATAGTGGTCCTAAGTCAAGTTGTCTCTAGTTTATTGCCTTTCTAAATAATGTAATAGTTATTTATGAGACAAATTATGTTATGTAAGACTTCCGCAATTAATTTATGATATGAAAAGAGTTTTCTATGGTTATATGTATTCCGCATTTGGTTGACCAGTCTTATTGTCAACCCAAAAGTCAAGATCAAGTATGATGTGTATCGTCTTCAGGTCCACATCTTTGCCACGTGGCAGGGTGTGGGTTTGGGGGCGTTACAATATTAGCATACATAATTATTACATCAATAATAAAACTCAAAATATTTGAAAACCCTAAGGGCCCTAGGGTTCTTTTGAGAGCGGTCGTTTTTTATTTTAAAAAATTCTTTAGTCGGGCTTACAAATTTCAACTTTTTTGTTTTACTTTCGAAGTTTCCATTTTAAACCCTCTTTAGCAGCTATGATAATCGATGGATTAGATTTCTACAATCTAAGATGAAATAATTTTTTTCTCTTCTGAAAAGTTAATTTGAATTTATTATTTGTTTGATTTAAATGGTCCATGTTATTTTTCCACATAACAAAAGCCTCACCTCCTCTAATTTTACCATAAATTTTCTTTCTTCTCATTTTAGTTAGCCGCTCCACACCATATCGGCGTCCAACCTCTAAATGCCAAGCACCATTTAATTTGAACTTCTTGGATGGTCCTGAGCATTGCCGCACAACTCTAATATCAACCCTAACTCGGATTCTACATGTTTAATCTCTTAATCCCTCTTTCTTTGTGTCCTTTTTCATAATGAAATCTTGGCCAACGAGTTCGTTCGTCGATTGCTCTCTTTCTCTATTTCTTGTAACATCATGCTTCGTCAAGATATTATTTAGTTTAGGCATTAGTCCGCACAATTTTACAATGCATCCTAACAAGTTCAAAGCATGTCTACATATATGTATACTATCTCTCTCACTTATCCATGTGGGACTAGTTCAATACTTGCTTCTTGCATCCTTCCCCATTAGAGGACTCAACGTCCTCGTTGGATGTGGTCTCTCATCATGGCACAGAGGCCCACAAGGAGTGGCTCCGATACTACATGTAACATCCTAGGTCGTCATGATATTATTTGTTCTAGGAATTAGTCCGCACGATTTTAAAATACGTCTTAAATTGTATTAGATCGACACAATAGCATATTCCCCTTAAGGACTAAGTGCTACATCGTTAGTGCATGATGAGAGTCACCTATAGTACACAAAGAGGACAATATCTTAACAAGTACTAAGTCCCTAAGGAAAATAGGTCATTGCGCCACTATGATACAAGTTAAGATGCATTACAAAACCGTGAGGGACTAAGATCTGCATTGTGAGTATACATTGAGAGCCACCTCTAGAACCCAAAGCGGATAATATTTTGACGAATACTGAGTCCTTAAGGGGAATAGGTCATTATACCACTTTGATACAAGTTAAGATGTGTTTTAAAATTATGCAAGTCAAGTTCCAAAGCGAACAATATCATGACGGACCAGGATGTTACGTTTCTCTCTATCTTTTTCCCCTTGGTACATAGTTGTCAATGACTCAAAACTACATTGGGTTTATAACTGATTTGCCCATAAGTCAACAACCAACCACTTGGGGGCAGATGATCGTTTGTTGCTCGTGTGCCATGTCCTTTAGATTAGTCAAATTGTCAGTTGCCCTTTTTTTGTTTTCTATATATAGTTAACAATTTTACTAGAGCACTTTCAAAAAGAAAATATGATGGGGCAGAATATGACTGTCATAGAAATTTAAATATCGATAACATAAGGAATCCAATAAAGAAGTTCTAATATAACCTAGGAAACAATTTTCATCTTTGATGTTGTATTATGAATATGATCTATTTTTATTGTGTTCAATCTAATATAATATGTTTTACCTTTACATGTTGATCTACCGTGATGTCAATGTGCAATGAAAACAATAGTAAAAAGCTTTTGATCGATGATGTAGTTTTTCTACACCAAAAAGTTTGGGGTTGGTAATATTTTTATTGCATAATTTTGTTTTTTAAATAAGATAATTAATTCTCATATCTTTTTGATAATATTTCATTTGTCATAATCTAAAGTCGTGATTGTTCTATATTTTGCAAGACAACTAGAGCATGTTGGTAGGATGCACAAGTTAAACAAACCTCAATACAAGACTGCCTTTCATTTATAGAACGAAGAACGGAAGAATCAATGATCGAAGAATTACTGCTTATAAAACTTGAAGCTAAAAAGGGGAGGGGGGGGGCCGGGGTTTTCGCGAAAATGGTGATTCTTTTCGCGAAAAAATAAATCACCATTTTCGCGAACCCTGGGCTTCTTACAAAAGAAGAATCATGATGAAAACAAAATCTTGCAACATAGAAGAATCCATAAGCCATGCACATTGTGACAGATGAGAGAGAGAGAGTTCCTAAAGCAAGACATGGTATACGTAGAGACGAGGCCCATAAGAGAGAGAAAATAAACTATAGATATTTATATTTTGGAGATTGCTGGAGCTAACATGGCTTTCTTATTCAGCTTAGCTTGCCGCTTATTTTAAAGAAAAAAGAAGCAAAAAAGAAAGATAGGTTCAATTGATGATGGTCCCCCTCAAGCCCCCTTAGGGGTTGTCAATGCTCCAAGGTAGTAAGCGCTTGAAAATTGGAGGTCGCTAGGAAATGCAAACGTTGATAATCAATGGTATGTTCGACACTCATAGCTAAACGATGAATGTGGGAGGTCGTTTGTCGGTAGAACCACGAGGCAGATAGGAAATTACTTCTCAAGCGACCGTCATCAAAGATGATGAGAGAAAAAGTCTAAGGTTGAAATGAAAGGCATTGAGGATTTTGTTGTTAAGTGAAATGATCCAAACAATTGGAATTTAATAGATGGTTTAGAAAAATGAGAGAAAGTTATATAATCTAGAATCGTAAAAAGTTGATCCTACGATTCAGTCGTTGATCAGTAGTTTCCTTAGCAGTGCCTTTAAGGAGGCTTCATTTCCCCTCTAAATAAATAGAATGATAATTCATTTCTATGGACTACCAAAATTTTCTATTGCTCTGCTATTAGCTTTTATTTTTTTTCTTATTTGTGTACGTGTACTTTTAAGATAAGTGAAAATTTTTAGAAAGAGGTAAAAATGTTATATATTCAATTGAGTGCAGTGTTTCATATTGGTCCCTTCTTTTAAAAACATAAGTTATGAAACAACCAAAAATATGATAAGTAACCTTCATTTATTTAGTGTAAACACTTCGGTATTGTTTGGTTCATGAATAATAATTTAATAAATAAGAGTAGATTAGTTTTTTGAAGTTTGAGTCGAGAATAAATCTATTCCAACTATTTAGAGAAATAACTTATCTATAAAAAAAATACTGTTCACAAGATTAAAATTGTTTTAATGTCATTCTTGCCTTTCATCTTTTTGAAATATTAAGGGATTGTTTAGAAATAGGTAGTTTAAAACTAATTATAAGTTGATTTTAAAATTTCTTCATGTTTGGTAATAAAAATTTATACTTATAAGTTTTTAGGATAACAACTTTTATAAGTTGAAAAAAATAAGTAGGGTTCCCCTACTTAATTTTTAAAGTTGTTAGCTGATTTTTTTAAACTAACTATATTATTATTTTATTTATATTATTTTAATATTATTATCATATAATTGCAAGGGTATCTTAGTTAATTTTTTTTAACAAACATTGCAACTACTTATTGATATTATCATCACTTTTATCTAAACATATAATTACTTATATTTTAAAATAAGTTTTAGCACTTAAAATACTTATTAGTTAGTATTAGTACTTATCAGATATCTATTATCAGCTAAACTAAATAGGGTCTAACCAAGGACGAACCCACCTTGAAGCTAGGGGGGGGCCATGGCCCCCCCTAACTTTTTGATCTATTATATATTATATAATAAATATTTATTTAATCTTAGATGTAATAATATATTGAACTCCTCTAATATATAAATAAACTAATATTAAAATCATAATCAGATCAAATAATTTTATTGTATTTAAGTGTTATGTTTAGTTGCTAAATTATATATATTCATATCTTAATTAATATGATATACACGATTAACTAAATTTATGATGAATTTACTAAGTTTTGATTTTTTATTTATTTAATATTTCTAAAATAACTTTTGTAATATGCATCTCTTTTATATCAATATTTATTATGATAATTTTATTTGAAAATTGTGATTGATGATTTCGTTGAACATTTTGACCATGATGCAATTTTTTATTTTATGTTTTCATTTTATATCCTAATTTTTATTTATATGATTGATAAAAAAATTATAAATAAAGAGATCATATTTATTCTTTTATATATAGAAGATGAATCCAATTTTTACTCTTTTAATTTCATATCATGAATATACATAGATGAAACATAATAAAAATAAGGTAGCTTTTATCAATTTATTTCTTATTGTTCATATTGAAAAAATATTGACAAACTTTTCTATATATTTTTTTGATATAAAAAAAATGATATACTCTTTTCGAATATAGAAAAAACATAAATACTAAGTTTTAAATTTACATTTTCAATAATATTAGCTACTATACAATCACTATATTATTGAAAATTACTACTTTTTAAGTTGGCCCCCCTTAATTTCTTACTCTGGGTCCGTCCCTGGGTCTAACTATCTTGTTTGACGGAATAAGGTGGAATAACCACTTATTCACTTTCTTATCCATCAACCAAATAGTCCCTTTGTGTTGGAAGTAAATTTGTATTCTTTAGGATTACCTACAAAATTATTTATTTAAAAGGCTATAATCTTGATCAGTTAGCTCTTAAGTAAAGTGGTTGAAATATTAAATTGTGTTTGATATTGAAAATCATGCCAAAATGTAGGCATATTTTTTGTTAAATTTTAACGGTTCCGCTAGATGATGTGATATTTGGTATAATTGACATAAAATTCTATGCTCGTAAATGTGAGGTCATCTGATTCCGAGTTTTTGCATTTTAGTTCTTATCTATTGTCGAAACAAATTCTTTTCATTTTTTTCTTGACATACATTTTGTATTTTTCCTCTCTCTATTTAAATTAAATTAATTTTTAAATTTATTTATAACTTTAAATTTATTTAATATTATAATTAGAAAACTATTTCTAATTCTATATTTATCCTATGCAATTATCTCACTATTTTGTATTATTTTCCTTAAATTATTTTAAATAAATTTAACAAACTATTTTATTATGCTATATATAAGATTTATTTATTAAAATTATTTAAAAATTACTTTATTATATTATATTATATTAAATATATCATATAAAATAATTCATTATTATAAATTTCTAATCAAATAACCTTATTATCTTCATCATAAAATTATTTTTTTTATTTTCAAATTTTATCCAAACATATGTTAGAACACAATTATCAATTTTCTAATTCTCATAATTATTTTTTTAATTCATTTAAACATCTATTAAATCTATTAAGTTCTTAAAAGTTCGCCAAACGTACCCAAGGGTCAGGGTTCAGAATCAAAATGAATTATTTGTATTTTGTATTAATTCAATGCCTCCATTTGTAGTCGAAAAAAAAAGAAGCACGATATTGATAAAAAAATCATATTGCTCCCTAAATTGTTTTTTTTTTACTTATTGTCTTTGGTAATTGTAAACACAATTAAATTTCAATCATTTAAACTATTTTCAAAGTTAATTATATTAGGATGGAAAAAAACTTAAGTACTATGTTTCTTTTATTTTTTATACTAAATAATCTTAATATTTAGCATTCTAATATACTTTAAATTATTACTTTAGAGGAATGTAAGAAGAGCATGCCGTGCAAAATAAAAATATGTAACATCAGCTAGGCGTGTTTTTATTCGGAGTGATACAAATTACGAGCAATAAAACAAATATGTAACATCCTACATATTTGATTTTTTTTTCCCTCCACAATTAGATACTCATACGGTTTAACATGAAAGTACGAAACAAAGGGAATTCTAGACGTGTTGATCGATAACCATAAGAAGTCTGTGCCACAAAACTGTTGCTGTGAAATATACGTTTTCGTATATACGACGTCGGAAGCGCTCGCATGGCATGGATCGAGCAGTTGGACGAGTACAATTTGCTCATGCATGCAGTCAGAGATAAGATGAACACAAGTGAAACGTCTAGTTGCAGGCGCCGTCGCAGCACTGGACGTCGCCGATGACGGTCTCCCACCAGAAGGGGCGGAAGCACCACTTCCAGATGCAGACCTTCCTGTAGTTCTTCCTAGTGGGGACGTGTCCGATGTACTCCTCATTCTTGCCGCCGGTGAGCTTCTCCACCCTGCCGTCGGCCTGGAACCTGTACCCGCATCCCTGTACCAGGTTCGAGTACTTGCTGCAGTAGTAGATGTCATCTCCGGCTGGGGCGAAGAACACCTTCACCTTCTCCGCCGCGCAGTTGTCCGCGCCGTAGTACGTGCAGTAGACCTCGAACAGCCGCCACGCCTTGACCCGATCGAACTCCAGCGTGAAGTTGGCGTTGCTCCGGACGTAGCCAGAGGCGATGTCATACGCCTGGTCCATGTTGTGGTTCTGGTACCCCTTGCAATCGACGAAGAAGTCCTGCAGGCTCAGATTCTCCACGTACACCATCTGATATCCTTTAGATGCGTCACCATCGCTAAAGGGCCAGTCATCGTCGTCGGTTCCGGCGGCAGATAGGCCGGTGAAGAAGAAGGCAGCTGCGATGAGGAGAAGACAGGCGACGAAGTGGTTCCATCGTAGAGCCATGATAGACTTGTGCTTCTTCTTCGTCCTCCTTTTTTTTTCGGTAGTTCTTCTTCTTCCTCCTTAAATTCCTTGAAAACTTGTTGTCCTTGTTCTAGTTGCAGTCTTGCTTTGCATGAGAGGACGTAGGGGTTTGTGAGGTATATATAAATAGCATATATGCATGTGAAAAAATTAGGACCATGGATTTGTTTGTTAGAAGAGGAAGTGTTAATTTGGTTCAGCGCATGCATGGAATTCTTAGTTTGGTGTGTTGGTTTGCTGGGAAACGTTGTCTTGCAAAGCTGGTCTCACCAAAATATGGCACAAGTTTGTTTGGTGTGGTTTGCTTTGCTTTGCTCTTCTCTTTTGTCAAGGGAGGTCAAGGTGTGCTTAGATGTCATGCCACGGTGAATTTGACCCTTAATTTGGAGCCAAATTAAAACAATGCATGCACCCACAACTTGAAGTAGTATTTTTTTTTTTCACTATGGGTTTATACATGTTCATTTTAAGCAACGGATTTGTACTCCGGGACCTAAACTCGTTCGAATATTGAACTAATCAGATCCTAAATATCGATGAATCTTATGTCTGTGGATCGAAAAAAAAAACAATATGATGTCCATTGGTCAAGCTCCATTTATTGCTCCTTTATTTTTTTCGTTTCATTTTTTTATGTATTAGTTTAATGATCTCTCTTCTAACAAGGAAAAAGAGTTGCCCGATTTGTATCTTTCAAACTGGATTTAGATTTCACATAGGAAGAAAAGTTAGAAAAGAAACAGAACAACTAGTTAAACAAAGCACAACTAATATAATCAGTTCCTTGCAAACCTCTAACATTCTTTTACAAAGAGTTTGACAAACTTGACCTCCAAATCATGAACTTAACTACATTTGGAATTAAGCACACCCCCGAAATATCCAATATCTACAATCACAAATATCTGTAGGTACGGAAATCATAGATATATAGATGATCAGAGGAACTTCTCAAACATTCCCACTCAAGATGAAAAAAGAAAAGAAAAGAATTTGTATAAAACTATAAATAGAAATTCACATGTCACTATACTTGATTGCAACCCTGAGTCAGTTTTCATCTGACTTTACATGTGAATTCTTATCCTCAGCTATGTGATCTGGACTGCCATCAGGTGCAAAAGAACTCCCAGCTGGCCTGAATAATTCATCATTTTCCAAATTAGATAACCTCTCTTTGGTTGATCCTTTGAGCAAGTCCACCACCTCGAGCATAGTTGGTCGCTTCTCTGGCAGGGTATGTGCAGATATGAGGCCGACAAGAACCATCCTCTTAAGTTCTGACTCGACATAGTTACCGCTAAGCTTTGGATCAGCGATCTCCTTGAACTTGTTGTCCCTAGCCAAAGGTAGAGCCCAATCTGCAATAGACAGCATCTGTGTTTGGCTTACTTTCTCTAACGGCATCTTTCCACTAGCTAGCTCAAGGAGAAGTATCCCAAAGCTATATACATCAGAACTCTCTGAGGCCTTCCCATACTTTGCATACTCGGGGGCAAGATACACAAGAGTGCTCTTTGGACCGGTTGTGACATGAGTCGCAGCATCAGGAATAAGCTTAGCAAACCCAAAATCAGCAACCCTTGCCTGAAAATCTGAATCTAGCAAAACATTATTTGCTTTAATATCACTGTGGATGATATGAGGTGTGGCATGGTGGTGAAGATAGCTGCAAAAGCAAGAAAAAATTAGTATTGGTCGAGAGTATATGGTTGTGCCAGTGGTCTATATGGGTTTGTAAACCTACAGAATTCCCTCAGCTGATCCTAAAGCGATTGACATGCGCTTCTCCCAATCAAGAAGACTCTCCAATGAATTTGCACCATGCAGATGTGAGAACAGACTTATATTAGGCATATAGTCATACACTATGAGACGTTCTTGCCCTTCAGCACAGTATCCACGCAAGCTCAATAGGTTCTTGTGCCTTATTCTCCCTAGAATCTCAATTTCGACAGAAAATTCCAGCTCAGCCTTGCTGCTCCACACTTTTAATCTTTTCACAGCAATCTGACATAAAAAGGAACCCAATTTTGGTTATAAATTCATGATGGAAACTACAGGAACATAAATCCTAGAAAGTAGAGCCTGTTAGTATGCAGGCAGTAGATATTCATAATTTCTAATGAAAGATATGCACGAATACTCTCTAATACCACTTTATCAGCAAAGTTTATCAATGCAGAGTATATGGATCAGAAAAATTATGATTTACTCCTTCTATATTTAAAGGAATGTGAAAAACCCATTAAAAAGGATATAAGAGCTAACCGCGCTTTAGTTCATTTTCAGTACACAATCAAAGTAACTTCATGTTTTCAAGCCATGATAAAGGTTTCTCTGTGAAGTAAGAGAAAGACTACATAGCATTAGTGCTTGAAACTTGTCCTTTTCTTTCACACACGTGTGGCATAATATTCATGATATAATTTTAGGCTAACATGGACCATTTTGGAACTTCTGAAATTAAAAAAATACATAAAATGTAATTGATTCAAGATGAAATGGGCACGGATGACCCTCAACAAGTTTTAAATGACAAGATGAAATGGACCATTCTGAAGGAACATCTTTATGCAAATTTATCCCAAATACGTTAAAACCCATTTATGTTCCAACAACCTCATGGCGATAATGAATTTTCTTAAAGAAAGAATAGTCAGCATTTTTCTTATGTATGGTTGGTGACATCCATTTACTATGATATATTTATTGTCAAAAAAGTAGAAAGAGATATTAACACATAAATATAGTGGAACTTGAGCTTTGTTCTTGAAGCTGACATAATAACACCAGCACACTGTTACAGTAGAAGAGCAAAAAGAAAATGGTAAATCAATACAGCAAGCCTGATAAAAAAATACCTCATCTAGACAGGTAATAAATTTAACAAGTCTCAGTTTAGGCTTTTATATGAACTTTATAAAAGTCCAGATAGCTAAAATGACATGTCATGCAGGCAGTTTAAACCAGTTTGGCCAGACAAAAAAAATGTGCAGTAAGAACATGAAATGCATTAGCTTGTCTAGATCACTAGTATAAGACAAAACCTGAATGTGCCAACTGACAATGCCAAATCTACTTTCTATTTCTTCTTTCCATTTTAATGGACTTCACCGCACGTGCTAATGGCACTCAAAACCTCAATTTAACTAGTCTTGTACTCACGAATGACTGTATTTGTCGCAGTAAATTTTCCTCGTAAACTCGCGACAATATGTTCTTAACGATACAAAGGAATGTAATGGATCAAACTGATAACATAATTGTAAGTGACTTGCATCACATTGTCACTTTGTTTGACAATTAAAAGATATCCTGGATGATATTTGCACAACTTCTAGTTTGGCTATGAGAAGTTTCTCTAACTGCAATGAATGATTAACTCTTTAGAAATCATGTAAGGATCTCTGAAATGATCCTTGATTGAGGAAATAGTGAGCCCTTTACTGTTATCATTTTTCACCTGTAAGTGCAGTCCATCTTGGTTACAGATATATCTCAATGTTTATACAGCTCCCTCCAAAGTAAAGACATAAGTAGGTTCAATCCATCAATGTTCAATGATTATTGCTTGCCTATGTAGTTGAGAAAAGAATCTGAAAAATTATAGGTCAACTAACAAACAATAAACATAGTCAATTAGGATACTCTTTTCTGTAATATGCCACCAACCAAATTCTGCCTAACTTATCTAAGCCTATATAGCCTCAGGCTCTCAACTAGTAATCATCGAATCTGAATATATATACAATAAAAGTGTAACAAACAAACTTGCATTCTGTAACAGTTCCCCCCTTTTAAATTGGGCAATGCTATACATAATACCAATTGTAATCCATCAACTTGCTCATTGCTAGATGATCAAACCAATGCATGTAAACAAGAATCAGCACAGACTATCAAGATAACGAGACAATTACCTGAGACCCATCCCACAGTTGGCCCCAATACACACTGCCGAATCCCCCTTCCCCGAGCTTGTTATCATAATTGAAGTTGTTGGTGGCTGAATGCAGCTCCTTTAAGGAGAATATCCTCCAGCTTGTCGAGTTCTTCTTCCCCAGCCCCCTGCCATAGATGGAAATCGAAAATATTTTGTTACAGAAGTAACCAAATTCACAAGGTCCATTTTTTCATCAATCTAATCAATATACCAAACTCACAATCATTCTGTCAGAATAACAAAAATCACCAAAAGAAGGATCTTTTTTCAAACCAATCAACGAACCCAAAATCGCAGAAATCTGATAGAACGAGCTAGGAACATTTCTAGCATTTCTTTAACACGATAAGAAAAGCAGTATGATCGCAATTTTTTAATCAAAGTCGTATAGAAGCAAAAAAAAAAAAAGTTTCATTTTTTCCGGTGGACTCAAACACAAAATCCGAATTTCTGATCTTTACATTCAAAATCCCGATGACAACTACCAAAACTTTGATTTTTTTTTTCAACTAAAACAAATCGTATACCACAAAATTTCAAATCTTTTATACGGAAACTCAATCAAACCCACATCACACCTCCTTGATCACATATCAATAGCAAAAACAGGAAAAGAATGAAGAAAGAACAAGAACCTACCCATCCGAGCCTTTGCCGCAGCAGAAGAAGGAACAGAAAGCCATCTGAGGCATCACCCGATCTTCAACCGACAGCGCCCCAATTCCTCTGCTCCTCTCCCGAACTTGGACTAAACCAGAGAGCAGGAAGAGATCAAAGGAAGCGCCTTTCCTCTGCAATCATGACACAGTAAACAGTAGCGTTCTCTCGCACGGCACTGCGGTTTCGAACAGAAACAGAAACCAGAGGGCCAAAATGCCTATGCGAAGCAACCAAATGAGAGATCGAAGCAGCCAAAATCCAGAAAGTAGGAGAAAGAGAACAACAATAACAACAACTGCTGCAACAGCAACAGCTCACCGAACACACCACCGTCACCTTTCGGTCGCTCGACAACTTTGTTTGCCTGCTCTCTGTGTATCCCCTTTTTATTCTCTCGCGATTCTGCTACTTTTTCTTTTCTCTCTTCTTTTTTCTTTATTATTCACAAGTGGGAGTGGGCTTAGTAAATAATTTCCTCCATCTTTCTTTTTCCTCTTCCTTTTTTTTTTACTTTTCTTTATTTGTTTTTCTTATTATTTATCTAACTTGAGTTAAATTCTCAGTGTATAATTTTTTGTTTTTGTTTATACATAGTATTCATTTTGAGTATTGTCATTACTTTTTTCTCCTTTTTTTTCTAAACATTTGAAAGTATATAAGTTTACCATATTGAAAATTGGTAAAAAAAAAGTTAACAATAATATACTAAATATTTTTAACACATTAAATTGAATCGTCTTCTTTAATGAAAACAAAAAAAATTCAAGAATCCTTGGCTCTAGACACACTTCACAAAATTTCACAAGTGAATTAAGATGTAAAACGCATCTTAACTTCATTAAATCAATTTTGTAAAATAAGTAAAATATTAAAAAATTCATAGATAGTTTTTATGGCATTAGAAAATATATTTTTTCGAATTAATAAATTTTACATTGAGAAAATACTAACAAGAAAATTAAAAATTGACTAAAACCGAAGGAAAATCCTTATACAAAATTACTGGTTCAATGAGTTGACAATTAAGTGATGGCTAGCCAATAGCGTTATTAAGGGCATCCACTTCTTCATGTTGGTGGTCTATAAACATACATAATAAGAGTCATTGATTTCATATAAGTGCTAAGATACAAAAAAATAAAACTTAGGATTTGGAATATCTCACAAGTGGGGTGGGACACGCACCATGCAACCACTTGATCAGTCCCATATAGATGTGTATGTAATCATGCTTGTCTTGTCTCCAAAAATTGACAATATTATTTTCCAAACACGATGGAGTAAATTTTAGGGTTGTGTATCAGAAAAGGAATCTTCAAATTCAAGTTTGATTTTTTTTTTTAATTTTTTTTTGTGTTAGTATTGGATGCGTTCTAAGAAATCTGCAAGGCTATGATTGCTCATTAGCTGGAAAAGAAGCTTGAAATGTCCTGCATGCAGCTCATATATATGAATCAGAGATGGTGGCTGACATATAATTGTCAATTGATCATTGTGAAACGACCGCTGCACGCTTTCAACATGTAGGGACACAATAAAAAAATATTAGGAATCAGAAGATAAATATATGTTCTATAAGTTGTTACTCTCTAATGTACCCTATTTAATATATTGTGCATCATATCATCTCCATCATTAAATTTAAAATTTATGATTGATAAAAATAAATAAAAAAATATAAATATTAAATAAATTATTTATTTTGAATCACATATTTCAAAATAGAGTATTAGAATGAAAGAATCTATTAAATAATTTCAGGATGATTGAATTATATTCTTTTTTCACAATCAACGATCATAATTAATTCGATACTAATAAAGATAACTTTTAATTAAATTGATAATTTTAAAAATTAAATTCAAACTAATAACTCTTTGGACCTTTCAAATCTATCAACTCAAATTTAATTGGCCACATTTATTTTTATCAAGAAAACTAGAAAAGGTAAATGCGTAATATATGATAATAGCATTGCACAAGTAATTCTGGAAAAAAACACTCTATAAAACTTTGCTTCTTTTTCATTTTACTTCGCCCATTTGTTTCTTTCTCTTCTTGAAGTGATTTTTTAAGGTTAGTGACAATTTACTTGTACAACTCTCTCCATGCTCTTTTTGTTCAGTACCTTTTACCAAAAAAAGGCAAAATGAGAGTTGTAACTTTGTAATTTATATCTGAAGTTTGAGAAAAAAAAGTGTCGCAAGGTTTTCGTGTAAAAATTATGTGTAGTTCTAAATTTAAATTATTTTTTAATTAAATTTATGTGTATGCTTTATAATCGTGCTATAAATGAATAATTACTTAAATTTAACATAGTTATTACTCATGAACTATATAATATATTATACAAAAGAAATATAAGTGGTGAATCCTCAATTAAAGAGATAATAAATTTATCATTAATTCTCAAGGTAATAAAGAAAGAAAATGTACCGACAACAACATTAATCTTTGTAAGATAAAATTGACTAATAAGATTACTATTATAATTACATAAGGTGCTAATGCGTAGTGATAGGTGTAATATCTTTTAAAAAAAATAAATTGGTCCGGTTTTTGTGCTCTTTGCAGGTCCATTTATAGACTCATAATAAAGTCTCACAATAATGTGTTTTTAAAGCTTGCAACTTTTACTGCCTTAAATTTCCAATTAAGTTGTAATTTGTATTAATGTTTTTTTTATATATTTAGTACTCATAGAGTTGAATGTAATTATTATATGATGATTAGCTTTCAGTAATCATTAATATACCGATCAATTATTAGCTTGAATTACTAATAAATGTTTGAATCCATTAGAACAAGGTTGTCAAAAACTATGATAAACAATAATGAACTAAAATATTGCCAAGGAAATTTGATTTTCTTTTTTAACTTTTAAATCATTAAACAACTACGATTCAAAATCCTAAAAATCATAGTATTTAACAAGGTCACTCACAAATCAAAATACATAAACAAAAATGACCCACAACAATGCAATTTAAGAAAAATGTATTGCATATCATCTAAGTTATCATAAAGAATCAGACACTGTTGTGGGATTTTGAAGTCTGTATTAAAATTATATCTCACCTTTGCTGTTTTCAGAATGAGATTTGAGAATCATAAGATCTAGATCAATATGTTAACTAAGTTTCAATTATTCTCAAAAGTCCATCCAGGCTATAAAGTGCTGATGCCAAGTCCTTGATCGAATTTAGGATTATATTAGGTGTATAAAAATATAGTTGGGTGTACATAAAAGTGTTGGGGTTCATTTGTGACATGCAAATGAGGCCTTGCCTTTGTCCTCTGTCCCATAAACAAATATTTGCTTGTGTGTGTGTGACATAAGTTGGACATGTACAATGCCCTTTTTCTTTTTTATGTACGTTGCTTTGATTCCTTCGTCCACTTTTTCCTTGAGCGGTCATATGTTAAGGAGCATAGTCCTTCTCAAGAACAGGAAGTAAATTGTGAGAATTAGAATGTGGGTGTTGGTAGAAAACATGACAATAATGAAGAAATAAATTGATCAGATAACTTTGGATAATCACATGACAATATGGTTGTCAGTTGGCATTTGCATTGAAGATCGTTTGGTGGCTTTTAATCAAATGAAAGTTGCATAGCTATTTGATTACAGTATGCCGATTCTTTTTAACAAATTCAAGGACATAGAGTGGTTAAATTCATCAACTTCTCAATGGTGATCCTATTTCTTTTTCTTTTCATTGAAAATTAAGAATTGCTCCACCGTAGTAACTTTCCATTCCAATAAGACTATCATCTTGTAATAAAGCTCAAGTATTTTTGCTGTATTCTAAATTTTAAAGGTCTTGCACTATGTCAAACAATTGAAGTACTGAAATTATAAGGCATTACATTAAAAGATCTTTCTTTCAACAAGCAAGCATGTTAAAACTTAGAAGTAGCTGCAGTAATAATTTTTTTTTTCAGACTGATTTTAGAAATGGGAACCTATCTAGAACGTGAGTTGGTTCTGTCCAGGTTTCATCCGGTTCCATCAAACGATGTGACATCTGATGAAATCGAGCGTAGAATCTTAGGGTGAAACTTCGGCTAATGTTACCAGGGTTCCACCACCTCGTTCCTGCTTTTAGCAGGAATCGGGCGATTCTTGCTGCAACAACAACTATTTTTTTTTGAGCGTTTCTTTTTTGTTATTTTTTTCTTAATCAATTTTTAATTATCCTATAATTATAAAAGCTGATAATTTTTATGTTAACTTACAATATAATTATAAAATTATTAATTATTATATTATATTTTTAAATTATTTTCATGGTAATATTTTATTTATTTATGTGGGATTAATTAAAGTTTTAGAAATAAAATGAATTAGTTTATTATATTATTCATGAGAATAATTTTATATTATTTATTTTTTTGAGAAAATATTTTATTACCTTGTATTTATTTTATAATACAAATTATTTATCAGTATACTTTTTATTTACAAAATTGTTTTATGAAAATATTATTAATCAAAATATAAATTCGTTAGATCAACTTATATTAATTATTTTTTTAAAAAAAATTGATATTTAGAAAATATTTTTTTAAATAGTAATTCATGAGATTAATTTTATATTATTTACAAATAAATTTAAATGATATTTTTATAAAAAAATTATGAAATATTGATTCATTTGATTAATTTTATATTATTTAATATAATTTTTTAATTCAATAAAATTTTATTTTATTAAAATATATTTTATATTCGGTTCTCATTTTTATTCAAACACCCTTAGGATCTATTTATAATCATTATATTTTAGTTCATTTAAATACATTTAAAATTAATCTATCAAATCAAATTATTCAATTAAAATTCCGAGAATCTCCGATTCTACTTGTCAAATTTAGACTTTTGAAAGTTTTGTTATTAGGACAAAGTAGTAATGTAGCACATATGTAAGTCTTAGCACTAGTACTTTCCATGTAAATTTGTACAATGTCAAATCTAACTACTCATTCTCGTATAGAGATTGTTTGGTATTGGTATGAGAAAACAGAATTGGAATAGAAAATAATATAATTAAATAAATTTATTAGAATAATGATTTAAAAATGATAATATAATATATTAATTATTACTCGTAGACTTTTATATAATATATAATTATATTAATATAATTACGTACATAATTAATCATGATTATATAATGAAAGTTGAAAATTGAACAAATTAAATAATATGAAAATATTGAAGAATAATTCTGAAATCATCTTTATTACATGTGTTTTGAAAATATAGATCATTAAATCATAGTACCGATACAATAATTAATTATTTTTTTAGTTAGATGTTTATTTTCTTATTTAATATTAAGAAAAATTGTTTTAAGAAGAAAAGTTGGTTCATTCTTAGGAAATGTTATGGCTTTTTCATATTCCAATGCGTCAAACAAGGACACTAGGATTAGTTTCTTTTTGCGCCCTTGTTCTTTATCCCCATTGTGTTTGGTTGATACCATGCGAAGACATTATTTAATTTGGTGATGCCAAATAATCCATAGCATATGATTTGAGAAGAGATTGGTGGACAATGACTTAATATCGAGTTAACAATGTAAAATCCATTTTTTCCCAATGCGACTTCCCACCAATTTGATAGTTGGATAAGAGTTTGCATGAAAGCATGATGTTCTTGTTTCATCTATGAACATCATGCTCCAAATTGGGAGGTTAAAATAGAAGGACATTTTTTTTGTTAATCTGCTGTCTACCCAATATTCCCACAGTTGAGCTTTATGTTGAATTTAGGATTTCAAGATTATTTTGATGATCACAAATTTATGAGGAAAAATTTAGTTTAATTGATAATCTTTGAAGTATATGTAAAAGATTGAATTTATATGTTCAGTCAGTAATAGATCGACCAAAGTCAAGAAGTGGGGACGACCTATGTACAAATAAGACGGGAAGAAAAATTCTAAGTGTGAAATGAACGTCCTAAAGATGCAAAGAGGTGAACCAAAGTAAAGAAAATAAACCAAAGAAATGGAGCTAAGTACTGAGCGGTCGACCGAGAAGGAACAGTGGGCGACCGAATTATTCCTATTGAGAATAGAGGTCGTCTGAAAGCTTAGGAGTTGAGGCAGTGGACGACCAAAGAAATGACAAGCATAAAAAAATCCTCCAAAGTTAAACAGCGGACGACCGAAGTACTCAGGATGAAGAAAGAAGTCGTCCGAAAGCTTTGGAGTTAAAGCAGTGGACGACCGGAAGAACGTCAGAGTTAAAATGAAGGAAAAAAAGGTCATCCGAAGTTGAAGAACGAACGACCGAAAGACTCCAGACGAAAAGATAGGTCGTCCGAGAGCTTTGGAGTTAAAGCAGTGAACGACCGAAAGAATGTCAGAGTTGAAATGAAGGAAACAAAAGTCATCCGAAGTTGAAGAGCAAACGACCGGAAGACTCCAGACGAAAAGATAGGTCGTCCGCGAGCTTTGGAGTTAAAGCAGTGGACGACCGAAAGAGCGTCAAAAATTGAAGTGAAGAAATGAAAGGACGTCCGAAGAATCAGCGGACGATCGAAGTAATTCACATGAAGACAGCGGACGTCCGAGAGCTTATGGGTTGAAGCAGCGGACGACCAGTGAACCTGACAGAAGAATGGAAGGTCGTCCAAAGAATTTGAGAGGAATTAGAGGACGTCCGAAGAATGTTAGAGGAATGTCAGAAGAAATATACGGACGCCCGAGGAACTCAGTGAGGAATGAGCAGACTACCGAAGTACTCAGTGAAGAGGCAAATGACGTCCGAGGGATTCAGGGAGAATCAGCGAACGATCAAAGAAGAATGAAAGTACTACGTTCAAGTCAAGATCAGGCGACCGAAGGATTGACGTGCAATCAGCGGACGACCGAAGGAGCTTGACAAGAGAATTCAACTAAAGTAAAAATCGACCGTAGGATTGGTGTGCAATTAGTGGACGACCAGAGAATGGTTGAAGAACTAAGTTCAAGTCAAGATCGGACAACCGAAGGATTGGCGTATAATCAGCGAGCGACCGAAGGATCTTGACTAAGGAACAAAGGCTAAAGCTCGGAATTGTGGACGTCCGAGGGTGAATGATGGACGACCAGAGCACCAGACGGCAGTTCAATGGATAACTTCACCGAAGCAGCGATCGACCGGAGTAGAGGAAGCGGACGACCGAGGAGTAGGTGAAAAGTATTGTACTTGCATTAATGGCAAGCACTCGTTCTAGCACTCTCAGTGAATTCAAAATGGCCAGTTACTTCCCAAAACTCTTGGGGATTACATTTATACTATGCACTACACACCTAATTCTCTCTCACAGAAAACTAGCCGTTAATGCAAGTACAGTACCTTCACC
>LTAE01009320.1:3255-20846 GCA_001647135.1 Pontederia paniculata
AGAGGGGGGGGGGGGAGTTAATTGGTGTATTAAAAATTTTGGCTCTAAACTATATTAGTGCAGCGAAAACAATCATAGAACAATTGCAAGTAAAGTTAAATGCAAAGTAAGAAACAAACACAACACATTTGTTGATGAGGTTCAACCGAAACTCTTGGCCTACGTCCCCGCTCCGGTCTTCCCGAACTCGAGACCCCCGTAGATCACTACTTTTCATTCTTCAAGGGCAAAGGCTCACTTATAATTTTCTTCTCCTTTCTTGCTTTCGAGGACAAGGAGAAAATCCTTACAATATTGAGCTCAACACTTGAACACTCAATCAACTCCCTTTTGTTCTAGATTCTCACAAGAATGCTCTCAGAAGGAGGAACTAAGACTTCTCTCTTAAGCTCACAAGTTCTCAGAAATCAATTTTCCAAAGTTAGTTCCTAGACTCTCGGGACTTAGCTTTATACCTTTACAAGACAGACTCAACTCTCTTTCACAATAACTAGCCGTTGAAGAAAGTACTGTCCTTTTCACCAACTCCTCGATCGACTGCTTCATCTCTTCGGGCAACCGCTGCTCTCGTGAATTCAATCTTTGGTCGTCCATGGTTCTTCTTTGGACGTCCGAAGTGACGAGCTTCAGTCTTAGTTCCTTCGCTAAGCTTAGGTCGTCCACTGCTTCCCACTGAGCACATCGGGCGACTCTTGCTTCTTTCAAGTTTCTACGTCAAGCTCCTTCGGTCGCCCATTGATTGTACACTAATCCTTCGAACGACCTTTCTTGACTTGAACAATTTTCTTTAACCATTCTTCGATCGTCCATTGTTGTTGCTCAAAAACTTTGGACGATCGATGCTTGGCTCCTGACTTTGGTTGACATCTTCAAGTCTGCTCCGGTCGCCCACTGATTTCGCTCAAAGACTTCGGGCGTCCTTACTTGCCTTTGTCAGTTTCCTTCAAACTTACTTAGGTCGTCCACTGATTTTCCATGAATACATCGGGTGACCACTTCTTTTCTTTTGAACTCTTTTGGTCGTCCACTGATTCTCCATGAAACCATCGGGCGACCACTTCTTTTCTTTTGAGCTCCTTTGGTCATCCATTGATTCTCCACTAATACATCGGGGGAACACTTCTTTTTTTTCTAAGCTCCTTTGGTTGTCCGCTAATACCATAACAATTACTTTGGATGACCTTTGCTTCTTCGTCTGACGTGCTTCGGCCGCCCGCTGATTCAATGCTGAATACTTCGAGCATCCTTTCTTCATCTTCTATAAGTTCTTCGGTCGACCATTGATTCCTCACTGGATACTTCAGATGACCTCTTCTTTTCTTCTGACATATTTTGGTTGTCCACTGATTCTGCTCAGCTATACCAGACGACCTTTCTTTTCTTCCTCTGAACTTCTTCGGTCGTCCAGTGATTTCACACAAATACATTGGATGACCTTTCTAATTCTTCAGAAGTGGTTCGGTCATCCACCGATTTCACACAAAAAACATTGGACGACCTTTCTTCACTTCACTTCTACTTATGCACTCCTTTGGTCATCCACTGATTCTTCACTGAATGCTTCAGACGACCATTCTTGCCTTCACCTCAAACATATTTACTCACTCTCTTTATAGGGCGTCCACTGAACCCTGGAGTGCCCGTTCCTTCAATCGTTGTACTGTTGATCTCGAATCTTCGATCGCCCATTGATTTCACTCATACACATCGGGCGTCCTTTCTTGCTCAAGTCTATCTTCGGTCATCCACTCTTCATCTTCGGTCGATCGTTCAGTACTTAGCTTCATATCTTTAGCTCCTTGTTCCTTACATCGGTCGACCTCTTTAAAATCTTAGGACGACCTCTCCATATTTAGAATTTTTCTCTACTCTTCTCTACGCATAGGTCATCCGTTCCTCAACCTTTGGTCGATCTATTACTGACTGAAGTAAAAACCCTGTCTTCTTCCACATGAAATCGAAGATCATTAGTATCACTAAGCTTTCTAATCAATTTATGATCATCAAAATAATCTCGGGATCCTAGATTCAACACAATTCTCCGAGAATTAAATCATACTTTTCATGGATCAAGTCATTCACATGCAATACTTCTTTTAAAACCCTATTATCATTGGAAATCTAGGGTTCTCGCTTAAATCAATCATGCATTCAATCAATAAAATATTCTTAATACCTGTTTTTGGTGGCAGGAACATAGTTTGTGTCATACGCCACGTAGTTGTTTAGAGCGCAGTCCGGGTTCAAGGTGACTTGACCCACATTCGCTCTAGACACAACCCTTGTTTAGACAACACAATCTCTGTCGAATGCTTTCTGATTTACTGGGGTCACCATTTAGGTTACCCGACCCACGTTCTGGTTTATGTTCAAAATGGTTCAAGTAACGTGGTCCACGTCAGGTCGATGCAACCCATTTTTCACGATTATGGTTTTGTGTGCAGTTGTTGTCCCAAAAAACATGACCCATTTCTAGAAGGCACAAGACCCATTCCTAGGAGAACGCAGCCGCGGATCCACTCTATTTTATGCTCCGATGATGTCGTGGAACACAACCTACATCAAGGTGCGACATGGTTCATTTCCGACCACTCTGATATGATCTGAGATCTTGTCTTTGTTAGGTGGTTTTTGCTCCTGCGGATGTGGTTCGTGTTGGTCTAGGACACAACCCATGTCAGAGAATGATGTGTTCGTTGATCCAATCCATTTTACCCTTGAAATGTCATCGAGACATACAACCTTTGTCAAGGGGCGACACAATCCATTTCCTACCATCTGTTATGATAAAAAAGAACATGACCTGCGTCTGAGTGATGTGCCCATTCCCACAATTGCGGAACCGTGTCATGCTGGGACACGACCCGTGTTCGAACTTTTGGGCATCGTGATAATTGATTAAAGCATATTAGCATTAGCGATTAACTAATACAATTATATATTTATGTAGAAACCATAACAATCATTACTATCTAGTAGATACTATATTCTATCATATACAATGTATATGACAATCCCTAAGATTGGTCCTTCTAGCTACATATCTTGTAGCCAAACTCTCTTCTTCTTCCTTGCCCTAGCTTCCCCACGCTCCTCATCCGAAATGAATCTTCTTCTAGATCTCTTCTCCTTCAAGATGATCTAACGCCATGAGGGGAGAAGGAGAGAGAGGGGAAGAAGGGGAAAGAGAAAAAAATCGTGAAAATAGAGGAGAAGTTGGATCCTTTATAAGGAAGAAATCCCGTCACAGTTTGAATGTGATTAGGAATCCCTTAGAAACTAATTTAGATAGAATTGATAATATTAAATTAATGATAACAATTTGACTTTGACTCGTACATATCCCTTTTTCTAATCCTAATCATATCCTTTCATATATTATCTTATCTCCATTTTTTCCTTTTACTATTTATTTATAAAAATTGAGGGTGTTATATTATAACCTCCTTAAAAATAAATTCATCTTCGAATTTAGGTATGACATTTGGCTTCATCAAATAATTCATACATGTCTTCCATTTCCAATATAATTAATCCATCAATATCATGACAATCTCATAATTTCTCAATCATGCCCTCACTTGTTAGTCATATAACTTGGCTTGCAACCTTCATCCTATATACATCATCATTATGATCCTAATCAATCACATGAAAACATTGCCTACTATTCATTCAAACAATTATGACAGAATTTACGATACTCTTGTCCAACCCACCTTTACCTTATAACTCTTTCTTTCATCATAACTTAGTAATTATCATTATCCTTCAATCATGTCATGATCATAACTTCAGTTCCTTTTTTCTCTCCTTTGATCATTATATATTCAAAGTACTCTTAATTGTACTATCTCTAAATAACCTCCTTAAAATCATGTTATACTATTTAATTCGTATTGTATCCGAATTATCTCCTTAGGGACTTAACATATACCTTTTTTTATGGCACGAATCATTCGTGATGCTTGCACGTGGACTCTACTTTATTAAAAATAGCTAAAAAGTGTCTTAAGGCTCTAATACCTTATTACAACGCCGAGAAGGTCACCTCGCCACGTGCCAAAATGTCCTCCCGAAAATGCTACGAACTTACATTTTTTACTTGACTTTTGACCAATTGATTGGTCAACATAATGAACATGTCATTGTGGAAGTCTATATTTACAATATCACTAATACCATCACGCTATTGGTGCACCATCACGATCTATTCTATCTGCAGGATAAAAAAAGGGGTCTCTCATGAGCGATGAAGCCCAATATGTATAGGAAATATTCAATAGGGAGTGTCATATATAAATATATGATAGAGAAGTTAAAAATAATAGAACCATTTTCCTTTAATTTACCTTTTTCACCTTTACTTCTCTTTTATATATTTCTTTACAATATCATTAATAATTTCATTGCAAGAACTTTAATTGCATTGTTATGGTAAAATGCCCATTCCTTTCTTCTCAGTAGGTTCAAACCCAATATCAATCTTTTATTTAGGACCATTTTATTTTTTTACTATTCTTTGTCCTAAGTTGTTCAATTATCACAATCAATAGTGAACCTTTAACAATCATAAAGGACATTGGTTTCCGCTCTGGTTCCATTAAGACTAGCTAGGCCTCAAGAATCCGTTAAACAATAGTCTCAAAGGGATTGACAATTGTTCCCGGAGGAATCCAATTAAATAGTTGTTCCCTAAGGAACCCAATTGAACTTGAAGGAAGCCATTTATCGTTGTTCTTGAAGGAACCCATAGATAGTTGCTCCTAAAGGAACCTAAGTACCCTAGGGCTAAGTTCTAATTCACCGATAACCAAAAAACACATTTGAAAGATCAATTCAATCACAGGCAATAATTCTTTTAAATCCCTATTATAATTGGAAATCTACGGTTCTCATATCAATCAATCATGCATTCAATCAATAAAATATTCTTAGTGCCTCTTATAGTGGCAGGAACACAGTTCGTGTCGTACGCCATGTAGTTGTTTAGAGCACGGTCCGGGTTCAAGGTGACCCAACCCACATTCGCTCTAGACAAGGCCCGTGTTTAGGCAACACGATCCGAGCCGAACGTTTTTTAGTTTACTTGACGAGACTGTTTAGGTGACCTAGTCTGCGTTCTGGTTTATGTTTGAAATGGTTTAGTAACGTTTTATAAGTTCCAACTAAAATTTATGGTTTTTGAGATTTTTAAAGGAACAACAAAACTAAAGAGAGCTCCCAATCTTGTTATATTCCATACATTAAAACTTGATAAGTTCCTCACAGTCATACATATAAGAAACTTGACAACCAATAAGACACAACATAAACACGAGAAAAATAATGGATCTTACAGGATTGTGAAGCAGATGGATTTAGATGAGTGCCTTTATCCCGAGACATATCACTTCCTAGATCCATATGCATAATGAAACCAAGAAACACATTAATAGAAACAACCACACGATTTGAATCAGTTTAACACATGAATGCAAATAAACTCTTCATAGTAAAAGTAGAAGTTTAACATAAAATCAAAACAAGTTAGTTCTGTCTAACCAATTAGATGAACCTAAACGCAAACATCCCCTATCATGACTAACTCTAGTTAGTTGCAGTAGATCATCATTAAGATATAAATAAAAGTTTCTAGAAAACATCCCACATAGATCGAAACTCGGTGTTCTTCCTCTTCCTTCTCTGCAATCACCTCCTTCCTAATTGTTGTCAAAGAGACGCTTTCTCCTCTCCTCCTTTCTTCTGCTCGACACATGTCCTTTTTGTCCCTCATTCTTTCTTGAGGATATTCTTTTGATTTCATCCACTAATGATGAGTTGTCAGAGTTTCTATTTTTTTTACTACTTTGTCTTTTTTTTGGTGTAGGCTACTACAGTGTGATGTCTCGAATGTGAGGGTGTGAGAGTCCGTTATTCTCGAGAATCATGAAATAAGAGCATAAAATAGTATCAATTTGTTCTAAATTCACAAGTTGACATGTTTTGAAATATAATAAGGTTGTGCTCAACTAAAAGAGGAAAGTGAATGTAAAATAGGGACTTCAATTTGAAAGAAGGCATAGAAATGATGCTTAACACAACTTCAAAGATTGTATTTACATGCACTTGATGTCATGCATCAAAGGACTTAGAGTTAGCTTGTAGTTTCATTGACCACTAATGGTATTTGAAACCATAAAGTAAACAAATTCGGATCTCCTCCCTTACCAAGCATAACCAACTATCTTAAACCTAATTAGACTAGGAAAACTCTACCGAACTAATCTCAATATAACTTCAATCAATGCTCATTAATGTTGTATTTCCTAGACTACTAATCATCTTGACCAAGCTCAACCAACATACCTCATAACATCTAACACTCCATCAAGCTACTAAGATCATGACATGCAATACTTCAACTTAAAATTCGAAGATCAAACTACACAATTTAGGGAATTGTATTTAACCAAAATAATCAGTTAATAACTAAACTATGAATTCTAATCAAACAATAACAAAATCATTAAACATGACATTCAAGTTTAAATTAAATACAAATTATAATAAATAACTCAAATAACCATGGGGTTTCAAATAAATTACTCTATAAGAATTAAACTAACTCACATGATGCATTCCATGGAAAAATAAATGTAAATTAAACTAATAAAATGTTAAAAATATGTTGAGATAAGCTTGCATCAATTATCCATTCATAACCAATTAAACATTCTAACCCCTTTTTATCCATCCTTAATTTATCATACTCCTCCATAATGATTGTTCAACGAAACCTTAATTATAACAAAAATAAAAATTGACTTGCATTTGTCAGGTCAAAATTAAGTTTACCTCAAGGTACCTACCTTTCAAAAAAGGTAGGTAATCTTTTTGACCATTGACTAGCATTTTCTAACAATCTAGCTTGAGAAAGTTGCAAGACACGATCCAACAATATAGGTACACAACAATTTAGGAGAAAAAAACCATTTCTTCTTTTTTTTTACAATGAATTGTAGAAAAAATATTGACAAGAAGTCAAATAAAATATGTAACATAAAGTACATGGTGTGATTGCTCAAAAATTGCAAATGTTATGGAACAATAGATGATGATGTTAAGTTTATTAAGTAGGTACTAATACGAGGTATGACATTTTCTTAAAAGCACAAGGACATATGCCATAAAAGATATATTTTATATGAATCATACATTAAACAAATTCAACGTAAAGATTAAAAGAACATACTAATTTTAACAATTAGTCATGATTGTATAACTTTAAAACTGACATGTTTACATAAGTCAGTTTGATATGTATTTAAAATATAGGGTATTGCTAATGTGCCTTGAATTAATATATCCTTTCTATCTAAAATTTTGAAAGAAGAAAAATGACAAAAGAAAAATTACAAATATATGATGGTAGCCAGCTTAGGCCATTAAGACCCATAGTCTGTCATTGTTTCACATGGGGGTGCGGGGGAGTTGGGTGGGTGGGGGCTTTGGGGACAAAGCTCCCATTGTATGGAGCATTGTATAAATGCTAAGGTATGTAATCTCTTTTATTCATAAAAGAACATTTTTTTTTACAATGACATCCTTTACTCGTAGATTTTTCCCCTTATTCACACCGATGATTTTACAACATCAAAATTATGTGTGGATCTCTCTTTTACTTTGGAAGTTTGATGACAACATAAATTTTAGTTTGTGGCAAGTCATATGCTTGTCATCTTGGTTTAGAATGTATTTAAGAAGGTGTTTCGATATAATAGTCCGATACTATGGAGATGTTCGTCTAGGATGAACTCGATGATAAAGGCATGTCCACTATTTAGTTGTGCTTGTCTCTTCAAAAAGTTCTAACATACATTGATAGATCCATGATTAATGTTGGAACCTTTGTACTTGTCTACTTGATCAAAACCTTAGAGAATCGACTTCTATTGAAGCAGCTCCTATTCACCTTCATATAATTGAAGGTATATCGATCAAATCTCATATTAATGAATTTGTGACCCTTATAAATGGTTTAGAGAACATAGATGTGAAGGATTGATGTTATCCTTATATGTTATTTATCATTTTTCATATGAATATTTAAAGACTCTATGATCTACGGTAGGGAGAATTTATTTTTGAAGATGTGAAAATCAAACTATTGAGTAAAGAAAAAATAGACAATGAAATAGGATTCAACAAAAAACCATACGAGCAAGTCTCATATCAGATAGTGAGAGGCAAACAATAAAAAAGGAATCCCAACCAAGATAGATCCAAATCTAAATCAAAGCTAGAGATATTTGTAATTAGAATAATAAGAAGAGTTAATTAAGGTAGAGCGTTACAAATTAAAAAAATGAAGAAAAAGGCTAACGAGAGCAATGAGAAAGAAAATCAAAAGACAAACATAACAAATGTTAGCATAGCCGAAAGTGAAAATAAATATATTTCTTGTGGAGCTCTTTTGTTGATTAAAGGCTTAGAAATTGGCATTTCACATGTTCGTGGTTCGACTATGATAGATTCAACATCAGTCTCATAATCTTCCACAAGTTATGGAAGGTGCGTTTTGGCCATATGAGTAAGAGATGCATGCAATTTCTAAGCAACATACACCTTATTTTAAGATTCAAAGTTGAGAAAAAGTTAAAATTATATGAACACTGTATTTTTGAAAAGCAAAAAAAATTTAGTTTGAGTTCGACAATTCATTGGGCGTAGGGAATCCTATATTATATTCATTCATATTTATGTGTCATTCTTAAATGCCTACACTGAAGGTAACAATATATGCTTACATTTATTTGTGACATTCAGAAAAGTTAGAGTCTACTTTCTAAGATATAAATATATTATTTTTGAATCGCTTAAATTGTGGAAATTTGATAGAGAAGCAAACTAGAAATGTAGTTAAGAATCTGATAATAGATAATAGACTCAAGTTTTTTTAGTTCAAAATCTAATGACTTTTTGTGAAAAAAAATATTGTTAGGCATCACACAATCATAAGGAGTTCATAACAGAAAGGATGAATAGAAAATGAGAGAACTTTGTGCATGCTATTAGTATTAGATTAGGCAAGGATTTTTCGAAAGAAGCTATCAACTTATCGTATAACTTAGTCAATCGATCCCCTTGTAAGTCATTATTCCTAAATATTTTTGAAAGGTATGTCAAGTAATCCTTTGAATATTCCATTTGTACCCAAATTTATGAAAGAAGAAAATGAGAAAAAGCATCCCTCGCGATATGGAGTTTTATATATGATTGTTAGGGTTCATCTGATGTGAAAGTCTTCGATGATGATTTCTTTGCCTATGGATGTTTCTCTCTGATTTATATTATTTAATACTATTGTTATGTTTAGGATTTAATTCTCAATATATTTTTTATGATTTTATATTGGATAATTTTTAATATAAATATAATATTGCAATTTATTTAATATTCTCATTTTTTTAGTTTGTTATGGTTTCACGAAGTATATTTGACTAATACATACAAATACCTAATTGAACTTTTTGCCACATTTTATCAACCAACATATAAGGATGTTTTAGCCTCATGATCTTCTTCTGCAATTTTTTTACTTGGAGATTGAAGATTAAAACTCTAGATTAGACTACTCTTAATTGACCATATCGTCTTGTTTAGTTGAAAAATAAGATTAGGATTAAAGTTTTATTCCTCGTATTTTTGCCAAATAGCTCTTTTTTTTCTGGGGTTTATTGCATTTATTGCAGGATTAAGAAAAAAAAGGAGAGTAACATATTTCTAATCCACTCAATATTACTCTTATTCTCAGTGGATTAATATGATGGGAGTAAGCGATGGATTATAAAAGTCTATTCCACCTGTAATTTATTAATAGCCAAACAGGGCCATAGACATGCAGGATGATAACATGCTTGTAGTTAAAGAATTAGGCCACGAACAACAGGATTATTTTGTTGTGGAAGAACTCCTATTATATTTTGTAAGTTATTATATTGATTACGAAATATTTTGTAATATGGTAAATTTATATTATATTGTAACACGTTTAAACTTACATTACAATAGTATAATTGTGTAGACTGTTTAAATTTTATAATTGTTTGTTTTAGGCTTACATTGTATGTATAGTTGAAAAACTTTCCGAAGTTGTATCCAAACGCCCAATTAAAATTTTAATGAGCATATATATATCCAAAGCTTCTCCTGTGAAGATGACGTGCACATATATAGGAGATAGAAAAGGTCACCAGCAGATTGATGTAGGAGATGTTCCTGGTTATTACACTTTCAGACTTAGTATATTGACTTGTTATATATCATAAAAAAATTTAAGTTATATTAAATAAAAATATAATTATATTAAAAAATATTTACCATAAGTTTTGAAACCCTTATAAAATTCCATAAAACACCAAAATACACGGAGTAAGAAGAAACGGCCGTCCGCTTGCCTTGGCATCATCATGGGTTTGGAGTGTAGAATCATGACTCAGCTCATTTCCCTGTTTCTCCATTGTGTCTTGAGCTGTCGCACTATAAAACAAAAAGAACAACTAAAATTATTATAGAATGGAATGGGGTACATAGTATCAGCGGTACTGATGCAAGGCTGCCAACGGCCAATACAATTCTCCGTTGCAATTGCATTCAGCTGCAAAAATTAACAGCACCTAATTTGACACGTATGATTAGCGGATTTATATTTGGAGTTGAGAGACGAGCGAACTAGTAACCCCGAGTTCGAATCTGGAAGTCACCACTTTGATCAAAATTTATCTTATCGATTTCGTCCGAATATCAGATTAGTCAAATACTAATAACCCTGAACACCAATGGATAGTCAACGAAAAAAAATTAACAACACCTTTTACGCTTCCTGATTATCCAATCGATCATTAATATACTTTATTATTATTATCAATTACATTTTAATATAAGTTGAAAACATGGTGTAAGTAAATATTGCAAAATCGAAAACTATAAAACTGTATTCGATCCAATATAAAATTTAGGTAGACACTTCATTTATTTCGAAAAATCATCCAAAGAGTCCGACCAAGATACCTAATATATATATATATATATATATATATATATATATATATATATATTATTTTATACACTTNACAAAATATTTAGTAATATCATCATACATATAAATGCAATAAAAATATAGATACCTAAAAGATCACTCAAATTGGTGAATTTTTTTTTGACAAATCATCTGATTATTTTGTTCCTAAAAAATAAATAAAGAAAGGTACATTTGAAATCAAAATGATTAATTTTCACTCAAAATAAGATTAATATTCCAAATTTATGTGCTATGCTAGTGGAGGATATACATGGAAATGAGTGGGCGAATGATGCAAAGAATCGATTCCTTCTCCACCGCATCAACACCGTCATTAAGAGAGAGAGAGAGAGAGAGAGAGAGAGAGAGAGAGAGAGTTGGTAGAAATAGAATATCAATCCACTTCAACTAAGAGCTGCTGCTGCTGCTCCTCTCAGAGCTGTTTGCTGCTGGATCTCATGAGTAATGCATAATGCACATTCCTTCAATTGATGACGATTCTGTTCTGTTCCAGAGGCTGTCCGATTCTTCTTCTTCTTCTTCTTCTTGTTCCGTCTCATGACATGTAAACTGGCTAGCAACAGCTCCAACTCCGCCTCACCACGTCTTCGTTGCCGTTTTCCCCCAAATTTTGGAGTGGTCGTCATAGTCATATTCTCCAGCAGCAGTAGAGCATCATCATTTGATCGATGAGGAAGGTGAGATCGGAGTCATGGTTGAATCGCATGGGTTTGGGCGGCGCCGGAAGGAAAAAGAAGAAGCAAGCAGATCCGGCAACAGTAGATAAGGCCACTGTCACCGCCGTCGGCGTGCTTGCCTTTGAGGTCGCCAGCTTCATGACCAAGGCCGTCCAGCTCTGGCGCTCCCTCGCCGACGATCAGATCACCAGGCTCCGCAGCGAAGTCTTGCGCCTCGAGGGCGTCCGGAAGCTCGTCTCCGACGACCAAGACTTCCTCCTGGCCCTCGCCGTCGCAGAGTTGATGGACTCCCTGGGATCCCTCGCTCGCTCCGTCGCCGGGCTGGGGAAGCGCTGCTCAGATCCCTTGCTCCAGCGCTTCGACGTGTCCTTCGCCGATCTGCTCAAGAACCACCAGGATCCCTGCGGTTTCCAGTACGCCGCCAAGAAGATGGATCGCAAGTCCAAGAAGATGGAGAAGCTCGTCGCCGCCACATCCAACCTTTACCAAGAGCTCGAGGTGTTGGCAGAGCTCGAGCAAGGGCTGAGGAGGATGACCGCCAACCAGGGGCTTCACTCCCAACAGCAGGGCAACCATAGCTCGTCTGATTTCAAGCACAAGGTGCTCTGGCAGCGCCAGGAGGTCAAGTATCTGAGAGAGGCATCTCTTTGGAACAGGACCTACGACTATGTCGTCCGACTTCTTGCCCGATCCTTGTTCTCGATCGCCGGAAGGATGAAACACGTCTTTGGATTCCAAAACATGGCTGATGCTTCTGAACCGTATCCGACGAAGCGCCCATCCGCTGGTCGCCTCTCCCGTAGCTATTCTGTCGCTGGGCCACTTATGCAGTCGTCAGTCCATCCTTCTTTCGATGGCAATGCCGTTCGCTTGTACGCGTCCGGCCCGCTCGTGGGCGAATTTGGCACAAGATCTGGACCTCTGGCCGTGAGCAATGGAGGTGGCGATCCAACGCAGTGCCTACCTCTTCCTCGGCCTCCAAGCTTCGGCTTGCCTCCCACTGGGAAGCGGCAGAGCTTGAAAACAAAGTGGCCAGTAGCAGGTGGTTCTTTCGGTGGTTGCATAGTTGGCGGAAACGAGTCCCCAGTTACGAAGAGCTGTGTCCAAAGGGACGCCGCCGATGGTGGCTCACGACGATTGAAAGCAATGTCAAGACACACAGATGAAGAATCGAATTGCGTCGACTCTACCACGAGCATCTCGTTGTTGTCCATGTTTGAATCCAGGTACAAGTTACTGAATGCTCCGGCCTCGACCCTCGGTGCAGCGGCTTTAGCTTTGCATTATGCCAATATCATCATTGTGATCGAAAAGCTGGTCGCATCTCCCCATTTGATCGGCCCGGACGCAAGAGATGATCTTTACGGCATGCTAACGACGAGCATCAAAGCATCTCTGAGGACAAGGTTGAAATCGTATGCCAAGAACTTGTCTTCATCTGTTTATGATCCCGTTCTTGCGACAGAGTGGAGTGATGCCTTGACAAGGATACTAGAATGGCTGGCACCACTTGCTCATAACATGGTAAGGTGGCAGTCGGAGCGGAACTTTGAACAGCAGCATCTTGTTTCCAACGGAAACGTCCTTCTGCTACAGACTCTGTATTTCGCGAACCAAACGAAGACAGAAGCTGCTATAACCGAAATGCTTGTGGGCTTGAACTACTTGTGGAGATTTGGAAGAGAAATTACTGCAAAAGCTGTTCAGGAATACACGAGCAGCAGAAGCTTTGACAATATCGTCGAGTAGATTTGGAAACATAGAGCCACTGAAAAAGCCATTTATTTGGAATGGGAAGTAAATGTACTCTTTGTCTACTTTTGATGCCTGAATCGTGGCCTAGCAGAGAATTGGAATTGGTCGCATGCGAATCCAATCTCTGTCCAAAAAGTTCATGAGCAAAACTAAATTCAAATAGTAGATTATCTTTTTCTGAATTCCTGGAGCTGGAGGAACAAAATGCTCCTCCAGTAGCTTATAAGTAGAATGCTGCCTGTATTACCCTGCCAAACTTGTGCAAACCAACATGTAAGTTCTCTCGGATTTCATATACCCTTAGTTTTTATGGCCTTTTTTGTCGACATACTTTTCAGCATATTAAAGAGGACCTCTGTATCAGACATCAGTTAGGAAGCTGCAAATAGCTTGTGGCTCTTCAATTAAAAGACCCCCTTAACAATACACTCTGATATCTTCTGAGCTTAACAGTCTTGTCTTACTATTTTTTCTGGTATACCATGTAAGTTGGGATGAAGACTTATCGGGTATGATTAATAATGGTGCCACATCAATTCATTTGATTTCTTGTAGGAATATGACCATAAATTTGTTGTGGCGACCATCGTGGCCATCTACCCATGAATCCTGCAAGCCATTATGCGCAAACGATGATCGTGAGCAAAACAAAACGTGCAATCGTGGGCAATACAGCTATTAACAACGGGTTGAAGTGCATCAATGCATACAACCTCTAAATAAGTATTGGATGCGTGCAAGGAAGCCCCACCGTGCAAACGAATCCCTCGCTCTCCCTATTCTCTCTCACATAGTGGTATCACAACTCAAGTTTCTCGTCGGCGACCCATCTTTGGCGACTCGACTCAATTCGCTGCAAGCTCATCAAATTGCCGAGTTGTGCCGACCTCCAGTGATTGTCGTCAAGCTTTCCTAATTATCCCCGTCCATGAATCGACTTCAGAGCATCATGCACGATGTTGTTTTGGTAACTGGTTGTCATTGACGAGGACGCCAAACCACGCGACTTCATGTAGAAATCGATGGTCCGAAGGTCTTCACACACATCAACTGATCTTCTTCGAATCCTCGAACGCATCAATTGACACCGGTTTGGCCGCTTGCGTCAATCCCTTGTTCGCCGGTGCAAGAAAAATACCAAAATTCATGAACGTGGAACTAGCCAAATTGGATCGTTTTAACGACGCTAACTATGACACTTCGAGTCATAGAATTAAATATGACTTAGTTCATGACAATTCTCAAATATATATTGATGTTGTCCCATCACACTTCAACTTATGCATCAATCATGGAGCAAAAAAGGATTGGTTATGAGAAGGTAAGAACCTTCATATTGATATATATGGAAGACAACTTGATTAGGGTATTTGAGATTTGTGATAATGCTTATGAGCTTTAGCAAGCTCTTAAAAAAATATAGATCCAAAAGGGACATGAATGGCAGTTGTTGTTGTATCAATACACTACATGTAAAATAAGGTTAGACGAAAATATATCTGATCATGTAAACAAAATAATTGTAATGGCACATGATCTAGAAGCTACAAGGTGCACACTACTAGAGCCGTTGCAAATAATCTCAGTACTTAATGTTCTCCAGCCTACCTTCGACATGACAACCACAATTGTTCGTGTGAATGAGTCCATCTAGAAGATTGTTGAACTGCCCTTCATCTTGATCATCGAGCAGGACACGACCAGAGGGAAGAAGATGATTGACATACTCGAAGTGGAGGAGATTGTCTTCAGCAAGAGGAAGAGGCCCATGCTATGCATCATCGCAAGCAAGTCAGGCCATCTAGAAGATTGTTGAACTGCCCTTCATCTTGATCATCGAGCAGGACACGACCAGAGGGAAGAAGATGATTGACATACTCGAAGTGGAGGAGATTGTCTTCAGCAAGAGGAAGAGGCCCATGCTATGCATCATCGCAAGCAAGTCAGGCCATCTAGAAGATTGTTGAACTGCCCTTCATCTTGATCATCGAGCAGGACACGACCAGAGGGAAGAAGATGATTGACATACTCGAAGTGGAGGAGATTGTCTTCAGCAAGAGGAAGAGGCCCATGCTATGCATCATCGCAAGCAAGTCAGGCCAAGCTTCAGCCAAAAGAAGAAGCAATTCAAATCTAGGATAATCCGCAAGGTTCCAAGAGGAGCTTGTTTTGCTTGTGGGAAGTTTGACCACTTCTAGAAAAAACTATTCTAACAAGTCTGGACAAGACGAGAACAATGGTCTGCCCGACAGACAAGGAGGCGGAAGACTAAAGAAAGGCGCAAGCACCAACAAGTTTTTCTTAGCCACAATGGTGGAATGCAACATGATGACGATAGGCATCGAAGGGTGGTAGATCAACTCAAGAGCGACTCGTCACATTGTCAAAATCAAGGAGGGTCTTATAGACTTCAAAAAGCTATCAAAAAGGGAGCAGAGAATCTACATGGGCAACAACACCTACCTCGATATTGAGGGAATTGTTGAGTACAAGGTAGATCTAGGAGATAATTTTATGATACTAAAAAATGTATTGTATGCACTACGAATAAGGCACAATTTAATTTTTATTCCTGTCATTTTGCAAAATAATTTTGAAGTTAGATTCTATAGTGGTCGGGTCACCATAGATAAGAACAATAGGGTGTGCTCGGCCATGACTTGTTCTATATGAATGTAATAAAGTCTAATGACAACCTTGTGTAGACATAAGAGGTTGGGACATCGAGGAAATTTGAAAATGAAACAAATAAAGAAGATGAACTTGATGTTCAATATTTTTGCGCAAGGATAATGCCATGTGAGCATTGATTGGCTGGGAAAATGATAAGGACCCCATTTTCGGTGGTGACAAGGTCAATTAAGTTATTGGAACTAGTTCATTCGGATTTTTGTGGATCATTGAGTGTTTCTACTTATAAGAGTAAAGAGTAATTATTATATTTATTGATTAGTACTTTACATGTATACCTCTTAAAGAGAAAGTTAGAGCCTTTCGAGACTTTCAAGATATACAAGGCACAAATTGAGAAAATGTTAGATAGACTTATCAGGTGCTTGAAGATAGACAAAGAAGGAGAATATATCTCCCGAGAATTTGAGAGCTACTGCATTTTAGAGGGCATACGTAGGCAAACTACGATGTCGTATACGTCACAACAAAATAGTGTGGTAGAGAGAAAGAATAGGACTCTGATGAACGCAATGAGATGTGTATTTTCACACTCGGGTATGCCAAAACATTTTTGGGCAGACATTGATTACCGCGAGTTACATACATAATAGGGTCCCACGAAGTTAATAGAATCAATATCACATGAGTTGTAAAATTATAAGAAGCCTGAGATGGGTCATCTCTGAAAGTGTTGATGTAAAGCGCACGTGTTGATTCTTAATCAGCTCAGGGATAAGCTGGACTTGAGGATGGAAACATGTAGGTTTATTAGAAACAATGAACAATCCAAAGGGTACAAATATTATTACTTGAAAAAAGACCTCATAGAGAGTCGTGATGATATCTTTATTGAGAATGAAAAGGAGCAAGTTTGGGAGGATGATGATCCCCTCATAATTCTAGGAGATGATGAAGACAACTCAGGTGATCCATAGTACTATCCAGGAGCGGGAGTTGAGCCTCACAAAATGAGATACCCTTAGATGAAGTGGAACCCATTATTTCCACAAGTATAACCGGCACAAAACGCCCATGGTCAACACCCATACATTTGGATGATTATGTACTATACGAGTGTGAAACGTCGTGTTACTCTATTGATATTGAGATAGAGGATAGTGCATATTCTATTACGTATAAAGAAGAGATGACTTCCAGTGAATTGGAGTCATGGGCAACCGCCATGAAAGCATAATTGGACTCCATTCACAGCAACAGAGTGTGGACATTATATGATTTTCCGGAAAGAAGGCAATTTATTGGGAGCGAATGGTCATTCAAGAAAAAGTATCAGGCTGATGGTCTCCTAATAGGAACAAAGCGAAATGGGTGGTCAAGAGTTATATTCAGCAAGCCGGGATAAATTTAAGGAGACTTATTCTCCAATAGCAAAGTTTGTGTCG
>LTAE01009321.1:0-14875 GCA_001647135.1 Pontederia paniculata
TCCACATGCTCATATGACCTCCTCCTCCTGTCACTGGTCGACCGCTTATATCCTTAGGACGCCCACTGCACACTTATGGTACTTCATTGATATATATCACGTATGCAGTGGTCGTCCATTCCTTTAGCTCAGGTCGACCGCTGTACTGAACTTGTCTATATCTTGTTATAGAAATCAGCTTAAACAAGTTCATTAGTACAGACTGAGTTCACTTACAAATTTGTGATCATTCAAAACATTCTCGGGATCCTAGATTCGACAAATCTGCCTGCAAATGACAATGTTGATGCAGACCAACTGGAGAGTCGGTTCCTGACTTTTTCGACAATTCTCTAATAAGTTTCCTTTGTGATCCTTCCATGTATAATCGGGACCCCAAGATACCTTCCTAAATTGTCGTTTATGGTGAAGTTGCATAGCTGCTGTATTTCTCTTTTTGTAGATGGTGTGGCATTTTTAGAGAAGAACACTGTGGACTTCAGGGGGTTCAAATGCATCCCTAAAGCGGTGGAGAAAGACGTGATGGCCCTGAGGACAGTCTGTATATGGATTGGTGTGTCTTCAGTGAAGAGAAGAAGATCTTCCGCAAACATTAAGTGAGTGATTTCCCGTCCTGTCCTCCCTAATTCGATGGCAGACCATTCTCTCTCTACAAGTAGCTTGTTAATGATATGCCACAGTCTTTCAATGCATAACGTGAAGATATAAGGGGACAATGGGCATTCCTGCTTCACTCTTCTGCTTGGATTGAAGGCATGCATGACTTCTCCATTCCACAACACTTGAGTAGTCGGCGTGGATATGCACGCCATAATGGCTTTACGCAGGAGCGTCAGGATACCTGCATCAAGTAGTGTATCGTTAATAAAGCTCCATTCTAAGCTGTCAAAAGCTTTGGCGAGATCAAGCTTCATTGCAACAAACGCTTTGCGCCCTTTTAAGGTTCGCATGGAGTGTATAACTTCTTGCGCCACCACAATATTATCTTGGATGAGTCTGCCGCGGACAAACGCCGACTGGTTGGGTGCGATGAGGTGGGGCATTGCACTCTTGAGGCAGTTAGCAATGGTTTTTGTCACAATTTTGAATATTACATTGCACAGGCTGATGGGGCGAAAGCTGTTCACAATTTCTGGGTTGGGTCCCTTCGGGATGAGCACGAGAAGTGTATGATTCAGTGGAGAGGGATCTGCAGAGGCTTCAATGATTTTCAATAACTGTTTTAACGACCTGTTGTCCGAGGATGCGCTAGTTCGGTTGGAAAAAGTGTGGTTGGAAACCGTTCGGGCCAGGAGCTTTAAACGGGCTCATGCACCACCACGCCTTCTTTATCTCTCTTGCCGCTAGTGGTTTGCCAAGGATGTGTTGCACCCTACTGTTGAGTGATGGGAAACAGTTCGAGGGTATGTTCATCATTGGAGGTGGTCGTGATCGATACAAAAATTGGAAGTGGCTTATGACATGACTATGGATCATTGCAACATCCGTGCACCAGGTTTCATCATTGATTTTGAGGGCTTCAATTTTCAATGATCTTCATTTGGTGACAACTCTGGTGTGAAAGTACTTGGTATTCCGATCATCGAGCTTTACCCAGGTTGAGCGAGACTTTTGGAACCAAAGTATTTCCTCCTGGTTGAGAACTTGCTCCAATTCGCCCGATAGCTCAGTTTCAAGCAGTGTGAGGAAGGGGTTCCAACTTGTTGAGCGTGCTTGAGCTTTCTGGATACCCCCTACTCGTGCCAGGAGTTTGCGCTTCCGGAAGATAATATTGCCAAATACTTCCTTGTTCCAGATACTAATGTCATGTTGAAATTTTTTAAGGCTTGCTTCAATAGGATCCGAGGTAGACCATGAAGAGGATATGAAGGCTCCAAATTCTGGATGCTCCTGCCATGCCGCGAGGTATCAGAATGTTCTTTGCTATCCTGTCCATGGAAATCAACTATGAGTGGGTGGTGGTCTGATTTCAGGCATGGGAGGACCAATGCTGAACTGTTCTCGAATGTGGATCTCCATGTCGCATTGGCTACATCCCTGTCTAGTCGCTTGAACACCCTATCATAAGCTCCAAATTGCCCTCCTTGCTAGGTGAACCAAGGGCCGGAGGTTTCGAGGTCCATGAGCCCATAGGAATCTAAAGCATTTTGGAAGCTTGATCCCGTTGCATGGTTGTATGGTGCTCCTCCTCCCTTTTCATTCTCTGATATTATGCAATTAAAGTCTCCTAGGACCAGCCATGATTCTTGGACATTGATGGAGATGTCAGCAAGCTCCTGCCAGAGCGTTCTGCGGATGCTTTCGTTGGGATTACCATAGACAATTGTGACCCAGGATTGATACTTCCCTCGCGTTGTATCCAAGCGTGGATGCCCTGTGACTTGATGAGTAGTGATGAGACTTCAACTCTGCCCCTTCTCCATAGGAGCCAGATGCCGTCGGAAAAGCCGTTGGCTTCCAGTCTAGAGGGGTCAAACTCTTTGAAGCTTCGGATGATGTTGTCTGCTCTTCTGCCGCTTATTCTTGGTTCAACTATTCCAACAATATCTGGATCATGTTGTCGAATGTATTCCTTTAGGGAGTTCCTAAATAGCGGACTTCCTGCCCTAGAATTCCAAACAAAAATGCGCATTAAAAAATAATGGTAGTTTTGGGATGCGCGAGGGTACCACTCGCTCGAGAGTCTTGCAGTTGGAGCTGGCTGGGGCTCCTCTCTATCACTAGGTCCATTGGAGATGCATCGTCCGATAATTTCTCATAAGATGCATGCATCTGCATGCACTCTTGGGCCACATGAGTAGCATTTGGCTAGGGTTGAGTGGGCTGGTCCGTCGTAGGGCCGCAACGACCTGCTGTTGACACATGTGAGGTTGCTAGTGGGGTAGGGTGTTCCCTCGTGGTGATGAGAGCTCTGTGTGTTTTATCTGGGACCCTCACCGGTGCTTTTGAGAGTACGAGGAGGAGGTTGTTGATTGCACTTTTGCAGGTCTTGAGATAGGTGCTCCAGAAATTGCCGATGTCAAAACATTGGGCTGTGTCAGTCTAGCGTGGGCGTCGCGTGCCTTCAAGACATTTTGGCGGTTGACGCGCCGCCTTGATTTGACAAGCATCCAAATGTCGTACTGGCACATTTGTTGGCCTTCAGGTTAAGTGTCGCTCGTTGGTTCTGGGTCTGGTGTGGCCTCGGGGCACGAGGACGTGCTTGCATCAGTCAAGGCAGACCTCTTCTCCGGTGTCGGCTGAATGTTCACTGTAGGAGGAACCATGCATTTGTCCACCGTATGACCAACTTTCCCACATCCGAAGCAGATGAATCCGACACCTTCATATGCGACCTTGTATGTGGCTCCTCGAACCTCAATCTCTGAGACTAGTGGCTCGTCCAGATCGACCTCAATGCATATCCTAGCGAACTGGCCTCGTGATTTGTTAACAGGGAATTGATCTATCTTTAGTAGTTTCCCAAGTGCCTTATCCTCCGAAGGAAGATTCCGTTGTGGAGTTCTATGGGGAGCTCAAGTATGCGAGCTCATATGGCCACCATCCTGATCTTAGCTTCCCACTTTATTCTTTTATACCATGTGACCATTTTATTATTTATTATTATTTTATTAATTTATAAATCATATTAACTATTTATTTTATTATTTATTAGTATTAAAATAGTTAAAATAAAAAATATTTAATTTAGAATGCTCATAATAATATAAATTATTTAAAATAATTATTTATATCTTTTTTAGTCATTTTACGCTTATCAATTGATACAAACGCTACATTTGCCAAACACTTTTATGAAATTTAATAATTAACTCGCTACTAGCTAGTCTCCAGTCGCTAATCGCTATCCACTATTAACTATTCAAAACACTCGTACATGTCAAATAAGACTTTAATCCTTCGAAAATACTATTAGTTCAAGGAAGAGAGAATACATTTCTCTCTACTTTTTACTCCCACCACAATTAATGCAGTGGACCCCACCAACTCTCCAAAAATATGTTTGATTTAAATATAAAAAATAAGATCTTAATCTTAATCTTATTTTCCAACCAAATAAAATTTAAAACATTGATTTTTGGAATATTAATTTTGCCACCAATTGTTTTTTTATGTTTATTTAAGTAGGTCGGTCAAACGTTATATTATTTTCACTACGAATTCAACAGCAGCCGTGGTATTAAAATTGGGATAATAACGGATGACCAACTCCATGCGAGAATACTCATGTCATGCGTCCGACTAATCTATCAATCGTTCTCCATTTTACTACCTCTTGCCCTTTTCAATGTGCCTTTTCAAAATTTAATCATGTCAATATTGTTTTACGAAATTTAAACCAATTACTATTGAAATAAATATGTCATCTCTTCTTTTGCGCACCCCACAAACTGACACCTTTAATGCTCCTCATTGTCTCCAAGATCATCTATAAAGAGTCTTATTTCAATTGAAAAATAGAAAGATCTCCGGATCAAATTTCATGGTCACATTATTAGTAAAAAAAAAGCTTTAGATTATCTGCATCTAGCTATATTGCCAAAAGGAAAAATCGTATTTTGCCTAAACAAACATCTACAATTAAAAAATTTAGAACACTAATTTTTTGGTGTCAACTAATTATTATCTAGAGTTATTAATAATTAATTAATTTGATATTTGAACGAGAGTAAAAAAATAATCTTAATCAAATTGATAATTTTAAAAATTAAATTTGAAATTATTAGCTTTCATCAATATCTAAGATATAAATTTATTAATCATCTATAATTAAAAAATAAAAAAAAATAATATTTTAATTGGAATATATTTTTTTTGATCGTGACAATAACTTTTAGAATTTTGTTTCGACTAATTTGTGTTGCCTTATATTACATATCTAATTATAATTGATGAGTTCTAATAAAAATATTATGTATTCATACAGAATACTTAAATGGGAAGAAACTCGTTACTACTCCCTTCCATCCTGATAGTATTGTAATCTAAAATTTGGCAGGTTACTAATTCAGTTTTAATAAATAAGAAAAAGGAATAAATCAAGTGTTTATTTCGCGTGCTGCACTCAAATTTGACCTGGCCCAATCCAAGTAGATACAATTCCTAAAGCCCATTAGTTTGTTTCATGTATCAGAATCAAATGAGATGGCCCAAGACGTCACTGCAATAAGACGACGCCCAAATCCACCGCCCTTTAGAACGCGTCATCTTTGATCGGACGGTGGTCGCCGTGGACTCCGCCGACGATCAAACTTTTGTGCTCCCCTTACCACCGTCCGCCAAGACAACTTGCTATTCGGAGCATCACCTGCCGCTAAACGGTGATCTTGGCACGAATCATCAAGTTCCAAAATTACGCGATCCGACGGTGTAGAATATCCGATCATCAAGTTGGTCAACTCGGATGCGCTCCAAGTTTCCAACACGCAACCCAAACTTCCAAACCCGCAGCAGCGATGGCACGAATATTTTGAGCGCCTACACGATCCGACGGTCAGAAACCTCCAGCAGCCGTACGACAGACCGGGCACGACCCTTAAAGCGCAGAGCCCCTTTGATCGGGCGGTTCAAACTGCTCGTTGAAATAAAAAAAGGGCGTCGGCCACCACCAAAAGGAGAGGAATCTTTCCTTTTACTCCTTTTATGTATTTATTCTTCTTTATTTCTTTGGCGCAGAGTACTCAGCATCATATCATCTGCTTCCCCTCCACTTCTTTTTTCTCTGGTTCCATCAGACACCTCTTTCCTCTCTTTAAAGGGGGAGAAGAGATTGGTATGTGAGCAAACCCTCATCGCTTCTCCCACCGGTCGATCCAATGGCTTTCCTCCGATCTTACGTGAGTTCTTCTCAACTGATTGATACTTCGAATCGTTTGATTGCGTGTTTTTTTTATCATTTTCGTTTCCTGTTTTTTTTCTTCGATTTTTGGTGGATCAAATGGAAATATATGGATCCAAATGTTTCACTTGAGTTGTTTCGTGTTCGATCTGCTTGATGTGATGAAATTTTAGGAGTTCCCGTGTGCATTTTCATTTTGTTTTCCTGCCGCAATGATTTATCTAGTGATCGGATCTGCGTGGTCTCGCTTGCAACGATAAAGGGCGGCGTTGGCTTGTTGCCATCGCCGATTCGATGCGATCGTTGGCGATTTGGGAGAAAGAAGTGGATATTGCTTCCGATTTCTATTATTGAGTATATTGGATTTTAGTGCAATCGAGAGTGGTTGCTCTGATCTTAAAGTACTGATCAATTTTGGGGGCTTTATGTTTGGTTTTTTGTGTAAATTTCTTTTGCGTGTCTACCTTTCATGCTTTCCTGGAATTATTTGTGTTGCAAGTTTGTGCTTCGATACTAAGATTTGTTTGCTAATTAATTGACTTTTATGTGGGTTGCGTAAGTGTTTTTTATTTTTACTTTTTTGTGCATGTGCTTGGGAATCGAATAATGTAATCATAAGGACTACAATAGCTGATTAGCTTTGTCATGATGATAGCATTGTCCTTGTTCAGCCCAATATGAACTTAGATTCTTAATAGATTTCGTTGATAGTTTGTCCTTTGTAACTTTCTCAAGTGAACACTTCTTGGATACTACTTACACGGGAATATATTCACAATTAGTTTTTGATCCCTCATTTCCTTAGGTTGCATTGATTAGTATAAAGGTACAAGGCCAAATGCTGATCTAATTGGAGAAGTAATAGTTTTGGTAATTATCTTTAAGAGTCAAATGCAAAGTTTGAAATATCTATGGAAATATATGCTGATCGATCACTAAACATGTAGGCCAGAATTTGCCATTCACTAGATGGGGTAAATGTCAAGTCTTTTGGCGTTTCATGATATTGTTGTTCTTTAATGTGTTATTACAAGTGAATGGGTCTGTAGAACTAACTTTGCTCTCAGTAGTTCCTGAATATTATTTCGTGAGGATATTATTATTCGTAAATTCATATGTATGTTCTACAATGGCTCTCTTAAAAAAAGAAGTTTATGTTCCACAACGGGGCTTTCTTGATGGAAAATAAGATGCACACTATTTTGTAATGCTTTTTTTAGAAAGTATAATGTTATTCCCACTAGATTTAGGTTTAAATTTGACGGGATTCTAATATTTCTTGGGACATGAGTCTTCTCGGTGCAAAAAGATTATGTTATTTTCAGGTTACCCAGTGTCTTCTTACTGTGGCCGTATATTCACCAAGAAAACTTCATAAATTTATTGTGAATTTTGGAATTGAAAGTTTATTGGGTCACTCAAGTTATGCAATATCCATTTTTAGGTCGCTCAACTTTAGTTTTCCCCATGTACAGGTCACAAAAATTATTTTGTAAATATTTAACTCACCAATCTGTTAATAACTTAACATTGTTAGATAATGCCTACGTGGCATATAGAATAGTATACCTAATGCTTGAATTGATAAAATAAGAAAATATAAAAATAAAATGGAGGAGCGCTAGAGGGAGTCGCAGCCCCCTGTCCGCTCACCTCAACGAATAGAGGAGAGATGGGTAGGGCTCCCCCTGCCCACTCTCCTCTGTTCGAAGAAGGGGGCAACACACACCACCAAGGTTGTCAAACTCGTAAATCGGAGTCAACATGAAAAGATCGGGTAAACACGTAAAGCGTAGGTTCGTGACACAGAACAACCGATTCTACCTATATATATATTAATAATATAGAAATAAAATGACACTAAAAATATCAATATATTTAAAATTGTACAAAATAAGAAAGATTTTAATAATTGCATTTCAGTCATAATCATAAATAATAAATAATGAACTTCTAACTAAGCAAAATTTATTAGAAGTTAGGGAAAATAAATTGTTACCTTCACGTGCCTCCTGTTAAAAGAGGCATGAGCAGGGGAGGCTAATGGGAGCATCGTCGAGCAGCTTCAGAGCATCTTATAGATGCTCGATGAGAACAAATAGCAATCAAACTTGGGCATTGACAGCCGCGATTGCAGCACCGGCGAACATGAGCGGCAGTGAATGCGAGCAGCAGCGGCGGCGGCACAGCGGCACAAGCGAGCAGGGGAGGTTGCAGTGGCACAAGCGAGCAGCAGCAATGAAGGTGAGCGGCTGCTGCAGCAGCGGATGCGAACACGAGCAGTGACAGCAGCAGCGGAGAAACGAGCAACAGGAATGGCAGCAGCAAAAGCGAGCACCAACAGCAGCGAACACGAACACAAGCAGTGACAGCAACAGCAGTGAACACAGGCAATAGCTTGGATTTAGGGCTTCAGGTCACTTGGTCAGGTAAAGAAAAAGGTCGACACGGCAGCACACCATGTCGACCGATTCTACGAGCCAGCAGGAGATTCTATCGCGTGCTTGCTCAAAACGATTTTTCATGCGATTCAACTCGTTTTCCCTTGGTAAGATCTTAAAATAGTCCGATTTGACGAGTTGACTCGCGATTTTGACAACCTTGCACACCACCGCCCTTCTGTTTTCTTTTTCAATTTTATTAACTTAATATGTAAACTTAAATTTTCTGTATAATTCTAATTTTCATGCCACATGGCCATTAACTAACACCATTAATTTTTTTTGAAGGCAGCTAACACCATTAAATTATTTAATGGATCATTGGCTTAACTATTCACAGAATAGAAGTTTTAATGACCTAGATACGGAAACTAAAGTTGAGTGAGCTAAACTGGATTTTGCTTAACTTGAGTAACCCTCATTTTTTAAATCTTGGATTTTAACTAGAAACTTTGAAGTGATATCTGCACCTCAATCTACATGAATTCTTTGGTGTGAATTATAGAGATGTCCCACAAAAATCAATCTAGATTTTGCTGCATGAACCAGACAAACCTTCAAGTTGACTCTTCTGTCTTTCGGAATGAGTGCTTTTCACATCGGCCTATGTGATTAAACAACTTGTTGCACCAATTTTTGACAATGTATCCTTAAAAAAAGTTTTATGAGACTATTATGTATCTCGTGGCTCTAATTTGAACTGATAATGGAAAGCTGGAGGGCACCATTAAAAATTGGGATTGCTGAATGCTCAGCTAATTTTAGAAAATCAGGAGATGACGTTTTATAATTGTAGACTAATACACTTTTCTTTTCACATGGACAAAACAGAATCCTTGTTCAAGATGAAGAATTCAGATAGTTGAGTTTATTGGAAGCTTGCATAAACATACTTGGTTCTTAATTTATCCATATTGTTTTTAGTTTCCTTTCATGAGTTCTGTTAAACTTCAGTCCACACTTGATGAAACTAGCAGAAGACATGGGATGATAATTATACTTTCTTTCGGCTGGTTCATCTAAGTGCCTTAGGTTACTTTATGACCTAAGCTGCATTCATGGTGAACCAAATTACTTTATCCAGGATATTGTTACCTTTCTGCAAATCTTCAGAAAGTGAGGATTAGTTACTGTATGAAAAATTGTTCTGCTTTTGTGATTATCTTCTGAATTTCTAACTTTAAGCTCTATTCCATTCAGTCAAATGCATCTTCTGGAATGGGAGTTGCTGATCAGTGCAAGGAGATATTTTTAGAGCTCCAGAGGAAAAAAACCCATCGATATGTGATATTTAAAATTGATGACAAACGAAATGAGGTTATTGTGGAGAAGAGTGGAGCTGTTACTGAAACTTATGATGATTTCTTGGCTTCTTTGCCTGAAAATGATTGTCGTTATGCCATATATGACTTTGACTTTGTCACTGAGGAAAATTGTCAGAAAAGCAAAATCTTCTTCATTGCATGGTGAGTTTTTTGTAGCCAACTTTTATTACAATGTGATGTACAATTGATTGTCATATACTTTTCATTTTTCTTAATGATAGATAAAGTTCTATATAGTTGTTTCTTGTCTGTATGGATTATCATAGGCCTCCTGCACTAAACAGTTGTATCATGCTAATCATAAGCAGTTCGTATCGATCATTTCATCTTGGAAAATAAAAGGTTGTTTTGTTTTGAAGGGCAATCAAAAGTGAGTCAAATTCAAAGTTTACATGAGGTTCTTTATTTTGTCTCGTACACATGAATTTTGCATCTTAGAGGTAACAACTTGTAAATGATAGTGGCATAAAAGAACTTGTCAACAGTAGAACCCCTAAAAAACTTGTAATTGACAACTTTTAAAGGAAAAAAACTTGTAATGATAGATCATCTTTAACATTTGAACCTCCGAGAAGTCTGACATTGAATAATGCGTGCATGAATTTGAAGGACTTCCCAAAATTAGCGGGCTATTCATGATTGCAGGAAATCCTTAGAAGTATCATATTCGTTTGTAGGAATGTGTCGCCCAAGAAAAGATTAGTAAGAGATCATTAGTTCCAAAAGGGAATTTTAAATTACTTGGAGACTCTAGATCATCATGCACTGTTAAGAAAAAAAGTCACATTGCCGCAGATTTAAAACTAGACATACAACTCATGCATTCTTGCCTTCTTTCTTTCCCCCCTTTTTTCGCTCGGTTGCTTTCTTAGTTTCTGTGGAGGTAGATCCTTGCAACTGAACAGACAGTGTCAGCTTGGGTATTCATTCTCAGTGATGTATTTTAACACATTATTGAAAATCCTTGCTTCATAGCATAGAATCTACTACTGTGCTAGAAGGGTGTGTCATCTTTATAAAAGTGTTCTTCATGCAAAGGAAAAAGGTTACTTACCCTGGTAGTATAATATTTGACTGAAATATCTTGATTATGGCACAAGGACAACTTTATTGATGCAGTTGGGTCTTACCCGGACAGAAGTCACTTTCCTCTAAATAATTATTTTTTTGTGTACTCATCGTGTGTTGTTTTTCTATTGATATCAGGTCTCCTTCCATATCTCGAATTCGGGCTAAGATGCTTTACGCAACGACTAAAGATAGACTGAAGAGAGAGCTGGATGGATTTCACTATGAGCTTCAGGCCACCGACCCATCAGAGCTGGACCTTGAAATCCTCAGAGATCGAGCACATTAGAGTCATTTCTTAGGGCATGAACTTCCTATCAACTATTTGTTTGATTAGTGATGCCCAGTGAAGAAATGTCTTAATGCGACATCCAGTCTCTAGTAATGATATACAGCTTTATTATAATGAATGTATTGATGAGACATTGTTCGACAGTATAAACGAGTGCTAAAGTTTGTAAACTGGTTTGTGAACATATGTCAGTATGGCAACAATTTGTATGGTTCCAACGATTTCTTGTTTTGCGTTTAATTCCGTCTATGATTATGCATGAAGGCAATGGTTAAAGTTAAACATGTAAATTTGCCAGATGATGGTTTGTGATGGATGCTCAACTTTTTACTCAGAAGTGCTTCAAATGCATCGACGACAGGGCTCTTTTGCAACCTGGATTCAGATTTCTGATGAGCCATTTTTTTCTTCCTTGTCTTGGTATTCGATTTCTTTAAGCTAAAATTTCGACGCGCAAACCGATATATATATATATATATATATATATATATATATGTATATATATATATATATATATGCTTTATATTTCATTTATAATGTGCTAACATATTTATTATTATTAGTGTTGTAGGTAGTTGCGGACTTTTGTCATGTTGGAATCCTTCACCACCCATGTTGGCTCTCAACGACGACGACAATAATAATAATCTCCTATTGGTTCGATGCTACGACGGGTGCAAAGGGCTTGAAATCAATACAAAGTGGTTGATCATGTTGGTCAAGTTTGCTAGGTGGTATTTCAATAATTCTTGTTGAACCAGGCTATCCCACAATCCGTCGTAAGGGTTCAACATATGCATGGAGAGTGGTCTACAAAGGAATAATACAACGAGCCCCTCTAAGTGGATGGGTGGGTGGTGTGTGTGTGTGTTGGGGGGGTGGAGGGCTTGTTCAGCTTGCCAAGCTTCTCAACTGTCATGCCATCCTCATTCTTGTCGAGATCTAGCCCTTCAATCATTGTCGTCGTGCACCTGAGGATCACATTGTTCCTCGCCTTCAAGGAATCTACACTTTTACTAAGCTCTAAGGGCGGAGCCAGGATTATTTTCAGTGGTTTCACTATTATAGACATATGAAGAGATTAAATGAGTTTTAAAATTTATAAAAAAATAAAAAAATATCGATGATTAAAGAATATATAACTATCTAAACCTAATTATTAAACTACATAATGTGTGATATTATATAAATATACAAAATATATCAGATAAAATTGGTTAAACAATTAATCAAAATAAATATACAAAAACAAATAATGTATTAAAATATAAAATAAATTATGTGAACAATGATTTCTCAATAACTAAAATATATAAAACTTTTGAGGAAGTAAGAACTAAAATAAATAAAAAATATAAAAAAGTAATAAAATTTATTACAATATTGATGAATTGAATTCAAGAAAAAGAATATAATAAAAATGCAAAATTATCAATACTATATAATAATTAAGCACAAGATACTATATATCATTTTTAGAAATTGATATAACAAATTTTAAAAAATTAAGATAATACAATAAGAAAGAAAATGTGTGAGAAAAATAAAATTTATTACCTGTTATACGAAAAATATATTTAGTTACACAAATCATCCCAATATAAAAGTTAAAATAAAAAAAAAATTATTTATATGAGCCATCCGGATATCATAAAAGTTAAAAGAAAAAAAAAATCAACATAACAAGAAAATTAAATGTGTTATTGGCTGGAATCAAACCCTGGCACAAGTGGAGTGTCATTGCTTCTCCTACCACTAGGATATCTAACCAGATATGAGTGAATGAAGACTAAAGTTTATATATACGTTTGCTGAAATCTAGTGCCTCAACATGCAGGCGCCGGCGGGCACTTGCCGCCGCCCCTGCTAAGCTCCATCATTTGCGCATTTAGCTCATGCATTCCTTTCTTATAAGGTTTCTCGAAAGGTGAGCAGACCAAGTGTACCGCGGCCTCGGAGAAGAACTGAACAACGAGTAGATTCACATCTAGGGTCCCAGATGTGTAGGACTTGATGTATATAAGGATGAACACTAAAACACTACATGATATGGAGATCTCTCTAGCTATGGAAAACAAGTCGATCCTCCTTTTGGAGAAACTAATATAATGAGCATCGCCCTTGGTAGTCTTCTTCTTCTAACCGGATAACATATGACAATGAGAACGCATATAAAATTTCATTCCTGGCACTAGATTTATAGTATAGGGATCCATATGTTAATTGAATGTAACACTTCATAATTTTGGTCGTGAAAATTAGTGTATGTAGAGTTGGTAATCCGTTGGCACAATAATAAAATGTAATAAATGATGCACAATCCAACTATTTTTATCATTGTACATTCGACGAGTATGAATTTTCTTCTATCCACCTTTCATAATTAGCCAATAGGATGCAAAACTTTCAGAAGGATATAACAAACCAAAGCTTGACAAATTTGTATGTTCAAGAAAATACACACCAATTGAATTATATGTGCTTTTATTATTATTTAGATAAACAATACGATAAACATTTAGGATTAGTTTAAAATTTAAAATGGGAAAACTCTTTCATTGAAAATGACAGTAAATAAGTATAGTTCGTATTATGGACACACAATTGGCGCATTAATCATGAAAATATATAAGGAGACTGAAGTATGATAGATTGGATATTTTTCTTTTTATGAATGATTTAGATTTTTATGAGTATTATCTTGTGAAATTGTTCCAAAATACCTCTTATCGATATTGGGCAAGAGAGTTGATCAGATGAAGAATAAGAAGAATAAGACACGAGATTTTAAGGTTCGCTCTACATCCTCAAGTAGCAACAAAATGTTTTTAATTTGCGAGAATTGCAAAGAAGATTACAATGTTTCACTCTCTAACTTTCATTGTCCCTCAACAAATGGTAGGAGCCTCATAATAAACTTTGGAACTGACTTCATAATATTTTCTTTCCTAATGTCTTAAATACATGTTTCATCATTAAAATGGTTAATTAACACTATTGTACATTTTTTTCCTTAAAAGAATTAATACGATGAAGAAATTGTATACTTATACTTTCGGACAATGCATTCAAACATGAATATATATAATATATATAATTCATATGCTTTATATTTCATTTGTAATGTGCTAACATATTTTTTTATTATTAGTGTTGTAGGTAGTTGCGGACTTTTGTCATGTTGGAATCCTTCACCCATGTTGGCTCTCGACGATGACAATAATAATAATAATATATAGATGAACTATAAAGCATATGAATTATTATTTGATTTATTAGAAAATAAAAAAATAAAATGTATTAGACCAACTACTCATTTTTTTCAACCCAACCAAAAAATAAAATAAAAGACCAATCATGGAAAACATCATGTTACTTCAGTTAACCGCTATGTTGTAATAATAAATGAAATTGCAATATTTTTATTTTCTAGAAGATTAGGCATTTTTTGGGTAATGGAAATAGACTTGACGCCCATGCCTATTCTAATGTTCAACAGTACATGTCCATTATGGTTCGATTCCTTTGTTAAAAGCCTTTGTAGCTCCCTTATGTGCCTATAAGATTTATATCGCTCTTTTGAAAATATATAATAGGATTTAATGATGATGTACTCTACTTAAGTAGGGTACATCATGTACCCTTCATTTATAACCATTAAATCTAATATCTACCATAAGGAAAAAGCTTGATGGGTTCAAATAAAAATCGGGCAATTCACATCCGGTTCCACTTTAAAATGTAAAAACCAAACTTTCTCTGTCCTCATCAAAATAGGGCATGATCGTGCCCTTCGCCGCTCCGTCACAGCACCCGCTCGTCGCGCCGGACCTCGCCCCTGCTCGTCGCGTCGAACTGCCCTTCGCCGTGCCGTCGCAGCAACTGCCTGCCCCCACTCATCGCGTCAGAC